>OLKM01000916.1:172648-203093 GCA_900291075.1 Melanogrammus aeglefinus
CCTGGTCGTCAAACTCCACGTACACCTGCACACGGGAAGCACAGCAGGACACGGGTTAGCGGGCAGCAGTGAAAGCAGCGCCAAGGCTAGCCACAGAACATAGCACACGGGGAGAAAGGAGCTGGAGACACTTTTAACATGCCAAACTGTGTTCCTACGCTCAGTGTTCCTCCAACACACACACACACACACACACACACACACACACACACACACACACACACACACACACACACACACTCGGCTCTTACAAGTGTTGCCAACATTTCACACTACTACACATTTCCAAGCATTGTTGAGATACTTAGAAATATACAAATGTATAGAAAATGTAACAAATTAATGATTGCACGTCTAATTGCTGGTATGATGTACTGCCAGAATCTGTGGGCTGCCTCATGGTTCGGGACGTGGGTCTTCTTCACGTCTATATTCACGGGGACTAGCTAAGTATAGCCTGACTGTTGTTGTTATGAGTGTACAAGAAGGGAGGGGTGAGTGTGTGAGGAAGACAGCACAGCTCAATCAGGGGCGCTCCATCCATCTCTCCCTTGCATCCTCACATTTTTATATTACACGCCCATATAGTTCTCTGTATAGGCAAGAAAAACATCACATGTGCCCTCTCCCTGAGTCTCTCTCTCTCTCTCTCTCCCTCTCCCTCTCTCTCCCCCCCTTTCTCTCTCTCTCTCTCCCCCTCTCTCTCTCCATCTCCCTCTCTCTCTCTCATCCTCACATTTTTATATTACACGCCCATATAGTTCTCTGTATAGGCAAGAAAAACATAACATGTGCCCCCTCTCTCTCTCTCTCTCTCTCTCTCTCTCTCTCTCTCTCTCTCTCTCTCTCTCTCTCTCTCTCTCTCTCTCTCTCTCTCTGTCTCTCTCTCTCTCTCTCCTCTCTCTCTTCTCTCTCTCTCATCGTTCTCTCTCTCTCTCTCTCTCCCTCCCTCCTTCCCTGTCCTCCCCCTCTCTCCCCCCTCTCCCTCTCTCCATCCCCCCTCCCCCACCCAATGCACCGAAGGCAGAGGAGAGAGATCAACGAGTGCATTTCTCCTCACACAGCCTCTCTCACACCGGCTCCGCCTCCCCTTCCCCCCATCCATCCATCTCTCTCCCTCAGCGCTCGCACCCCCACCCTATAATGCACCACTGCACTCAGCTGAGAGATGATGCTAACCAGTAGACATCAAGGGCAACCCATAACAATAATCCTTTTCTGGCCATCTCTCTTGCTCCCTCTCTCCCTCCACTATTTAAATATATACTTTTTCCCTCATTCCTTTTCTTCTTACTGGAATTCTTCCCACTCAAGCTCATCAGAAATGATTGGTTCTCTTCTGTGCTTCTCTGGCCTTACTCTACAACCGTTTCTGTACATCCATTGTATCAAGATGACCTCGAGACCCCTAGACCTTTCTGCGGCAGCCTGAGCACATACAGGTCTCAGGTTTGTCCGCATTTCCACTGATTGACTTCCTCCAAATTATTTCCAATTGATTGATTCTCATCGAGCAACATGTCGCTCATCAGCAAGCCATGCGTTATTTATTTATTATAGAGAACATTTTAATTGACCACACACTCACACCCATGCTATTGTCTACGAAACACAAATGACTAAGAAGAGTATACCTCTTTGGTTCTGTGAATACACAATCCATATGTGTAACCAGTTAAGATTTCAATATTTACTTTCCCAAAACAAGACACGGTAGCAGCCAATCGAGGACTGGACATTAATATAGAGAATGTAATTGCGCACACACAAAATTTTGGCGGCTCATTTGCAGAGAGCAGACGGTGGGGTCAAAGGAAATAAATACATCAACTTTAAGAAACTTTAAGAGGCATTCTACATTGACTGACAAAGATTCATTTTCATGATCATTTCGACAAACTTCCGAACAACCCCTTACTGTGTTTCTATTATCAAACAATATAAACGCAGGGTGAAAATATCTTTTCCCTCGATCTCATGGTATATGTGGCCAACTGGAGAAAGCTCATGGCCTTCTGGTATGGTGTAGCTGCTTGCGTTCCCATTTCCAGTCCTTTGTTAGGGACGTTCCTGACTCATATCCCTGATGGTTAACCGGGGGCTTTGTGCTGAACAATTAGAAAATGCATAGAAATCCTGAACATCAACATAATGAGGCATATTACATTCAAAGATGGTCTGAAATAACATTATGTGTATTATAAGAGCCAATGGAAATGCTTGATTTAAAGGAAAGTTTTTACAACAATATCCAATTTTAATATAAATATACAACATTATACTAGGTGAATCCTTTGTCCCCACCGCACCAGATTACACCTGAAGAAGTTGAGCTGCCCCCCCTACTGGGGGAAGAGTGTTGACAAGTGTGAACCGGATTAAATGAAACAAGTCATTTCATCTTTCATTTAATATAATATAATTTTGATCAAATAATAAACAAATGTTTTGGGAAAGTACGGGTAGTTTAACATTGGCCTATGAAATGCATGATCTAATTCTTAGATGCATATTTCATTTCAATAGTGCATGCGTGCTCTGAGGATTTAAATAGGCCAAAATGCAGAAGGGCTTTAACCGGCATGTGTCTTTTGTATGCCTAGCAGGTGCGGCGGCTGCTCGTCGAGTAACGGCAGCCTCCCTAGCATTCTGACACAGAACCCATCTACCAGGGGATGGTACTGAGTCCATGAAGCTCTTTAGACCATCTCTCACTGCAGAGAAAACCAATATCACTTCATCGAGCGGTTCTGAATGCATCAAACATGTATAATTCGTTAAAAACAGATCATATATACATCCTTAGAAAACCTATCCATGTGAAAAGGAATTGATGACGTCTTTAGCAGCAAATGCTACGACACGTAAGACACAAAAATTGGTATGCACATGCGCACACAAACACACACACACACACACACACACACACACACTCACACACACACACACACACATACACACACACACACACACACACACAGAATACCAATTGAGAGAGAGACATGTAGACATACTGATACATCTGATGAGTCTGTTGCTATAGAAACCAGAAGCAGAAGTGAGCATGGAGTGTGTGGACAGCCACACAATCACATATACACACAGAAAAACCCACACTGTAGCAGCATGGCCACAGCACACAGTGGAGCGACAGAGGGCCAAGGACAGACAGAACAAAGGCAGCAGGGCGGACATGGGGCGTCATGGGGGGCTGTGGTATCAGACCCCCACAATGTATACGCATTAGTATACTACCAATACACTGGGGATAATAGGGAGCTTATTGATTACATTCATCAATGCAATCTTGGAGTGCTTTTTTGGCTGCGGTTTTGAAGTCCAGTGCTTGACCCGGGACAGGCGCACAGTGCCTGCCATTGCCCAGCCCCAGAGCCATGTCAGCTCATGGTCCATAGGTGGAAGCCCATTCCCCATTATCGCTTGCTAAAAATCAGACGGTTTGCATCAGAAGAGCGTGGTTTTGAAGACGGAACCTTTACATTTTAAAGCTTTATTCGTATGTATCCCAGCAACGGGCTTAAGCAGGCAAAGCTAAGTGACAAACAACATGTGGTCAAGTGTTGTACAGAGCCCCCTATTTAGATACACAGGCCTCCTGACAGCAGACAGTAGATCCCCACCACACACACAGTGTAGTGACATGTGGGACAACATTGTATATGAGTATAGCACTATTATGGTACCTGCAGCTACATCCATCTTACTCTAGTTTTCTCCCCTTTCACTCGTTCTCACTTGTTCTCCTGCTCCGTCATTGCCCGAGCATTGCCCTAACCCCTCACACGCACACAAACGAGCTCACACACACACACACACACACACACACACACACACACACACACACACACACACACACACACACACACACACACACACACACACACACACACACACACACACCCCTTCCTGCTGCCCAAATACTCTAATCTGATTTATTGAGCTCGACTGCACAGCAAACATCTAGGCTATCCTGACTAAAAGGACCCCTTTATCCCTGTTACACACAGAGAACACACACAGACACATTTACTGGGACAGGCCCATGCATGCATGCATGCATGCGCACACACACACACACACACACACACACACACACACACACACACACACACACACACACAGCACACATCACACACCACACACACACGCACGCACACACACACACACACACACACAACACGAGAAAGTGCCACACACACAACACACGAGAATGCCAAAGTGGTGGCCTAAATACAAACATGCATGCAGCGCTAAAACACCAACACACACTCAGAGACCATGATCAACATCAATGAATTGAACACACAAAAAGAGTTTGCATGTTTGCATGTAAATGGTGTGACTATTTAGTGTAATAATCACCAGCCACGAGACTCCCCCTAGGTAGACCGCTGGACCTGAGCTGAGACGGTAAAGATGCACATGCTCTCCTCTGATGATCAGCATGTTGGGAATCTTCTCAGAGCGACCGACTGGTTCAACTAAAGGTCGGCTTATTTTGGTGGGAATGGGTCAAAGATCAATGGATTACATGGGAGATGGTATGGTTCTTGTTTTACAGACCAAAGGCATACTGACCCTGATCGGGTTAATACACAATATTCGAAACCAAAGGTTGTCTTGTGTTATGATTCTGGTCAATGAAGCCACCAGCAGAGTTTCTATGGGGAATGCAACATTCAGGCGGGGGGAGTGTTTATCAATGAACCATTCAAACATGAAGACAACATTTGTCACAGTTCTAAAATTGTTTGTTATGGAAATATAACGGATATAAGTGGAAGAAGGAACCAGCATGCTCTGCATGTGATACGCGAAATAGGTGTGTTTGGTTTGCAGACACATTTTTATTGGTTTCGTTTCTCGTTCTGAATAAGCGCCTCCCCTGCACATTGAACTGTTTGCAAAGGGCTGAAGGTGTGTTCCTCTCTCGTGAGGCAGAGCCAGGCCGCTGTATCAATGGAGGGGGGGGTCAGGGAGAGCAGCATCGATATCTCCAGCACGGTATACCTTTAAAGCTCTCGCAAATGTCTCATTTGAATATGATTTCCAATTGAATTGGTGCAAGGTGTACTTGCTAAATGTACTAGCGTGCTAATACATAGTTGGGTGTGCTATTTTTTTTAGTTACATTCCAGCTTGCTACTGTGCCAAACATCGGATAGCTTTTGCAGTCATGCACAATTGGCTAGGGTTGCGGTCCACATCGTTCCCCACTAACATGGTGTCAGTCCCCTAATAGGACGAGCTACATTATAGCCCATGCATTGTACAACTTCAGTAGCCACAACTGAGGTTCTTTGCATTTGGAATGAACAGTGAGTCGCAATTGGCAGAATAACCAGCGCGGCTATCGGATTCTTCTTGAACTCAAGACATTCCCATTTAAAACTGAGCAAGAAAGAGAGAAGAGAGTGCATCTGAGGACTGGATTTTCATGCGAAGGAACAGAGGGTACAGACAGAAATAGGCTTGATAAGAAATATAGAGATGGCATGGGGAAGAGGAGCAAACTATGCGGAACACAGAGAGGCAGTGGGATGAGGCGGGAGAGCGGCAGTGGGATGAGGCAGAAGAGAGGCAGTGGGATGAGGCAGGAGAGAGGCAGTGGGATGAGGCAGGAGAGAGGCAGTGGGATGAGGCGGGAGAGAGGCAGTGGGATGAGGCAGAAGAGAGGCAGTGGGATGAGGCAGAAGAGAGGCAGTGGGATGAGGCAGGAGAGAGGCAGTGGGATGAGGCAGAAGAGAGGCAGTGGGATGAGGCAGAAGAGAGGCAGTAGGGATGAGGCAGGAGAGAGGCAGTGTGGAATGAGGCAGAGAGAGATGGGCAGTTGGGATGAGGCGGAAGAGAGGCAGTGGGTGAGGCAGGAAGAGAGGCAGTGGATGAGAGGCTAGATAGAGAGGGCCAGTGGGATGAGGCAGAGAGAAGGCAGTGGGAAGAGGCAGGAAGAGAGGCGCAGATGGGTATGAAGGCAGCCTGAGAGCAGAGCTGGGAGGGGAAGAGAGGCGCAGAGAGCAGAGAGAGCAGAGCGTGAACACTGGAACCAGAGGAGAACAAAGGAGCACGTGACTGGACTGAGGGACGCAGACAAGATGCAAGGATGGAGGAGGAGGAGGAGGAGGAGAAGGGAGATGAAGATGGTTGGAGGAGCTGAGGGAAAGCAGTCAGATAGAGACGGCATCGAAACTAGAAGATGGCATGGTGATCCAGGAGGAAAAGTGTCAATAGAAGATGGCATGGTGATCCAGGAGGAAAAGTGTCAATAGAAGATGGCATGGTGATCCAGGAGGAAAAGTGTCAATAGAAGATGGCAAGGTGATCCAGGAGGAAAGTGTCAATAGAAGATGGCATGGTGATCCAGGAGGAAACACGGTGTCAATAGAGATGACCATGGATGATCCAGGACCAAGTGTCAATAGATACGATGGCCATGGTTGATCCAGGAGGAACATTACAGGCAAGTGGGATGTGGTGGTATGATAATGAAGAGGAGTTGTATGGAGAAGCGCAGTGAGGCAGAAGAGATAGGTGTGCATCAGAGCATCATGTTTATACTTGCTTCCAGCAAGAGGGGGTGAAACAAAGAGCAGAAGAACAAAAGGCAAAGCAGACTGATGAAGGGGAAGCAGGTAGTCAGTGTACACACACTCCATGTGCGCGCGCCACGCACGCACGCACGCACACGCGCACACACACTGACACACACTCTTTTAAAACCTTTTAATGAAATGATATTTTGTTAAGACAAGAATTGACATAAGATATCAGTACTAAGTACACAAGGACATCAGATTGGGTCATTTTTTTGTAGAGCAGTACAATGAAGGGACAGACAAAGTAGAGAGGAAGAGCGGCCAGGAGATGGAGAAAGGCACAGTGTTGACCTAGAATCTTGCCAGCGACTACAGCCGGGCCTTTGGGTAACCAGGTTGGAAACGCAGTAACCACCCCCTCCCTGACAACAGAGCCAAATGATGCTGCTGCTGCTGCTGCTGCATTATACTGCACCAGCCAGTAATTCCAATCAGATTCCACAGAGACACCAGCAGAAGAACGAGAGGTGTTTTTAAGAGAACATGAAGAGAGAGAGGGAGGCAGAGAGACATGAAGAGACAGAGAGAGAGGGAGGCAGAGAGACATGAAGAGACAGAGAGGGAGGCAGAGAGACATGACGAGACAGAGACAGAGAGACATGACGAGACAGAGACAGAGAGACATGAGAGACAGAGAGAGGTAGAGAGACATGAAGAGACAGAGGGAGGTAGAGAGACATGAAGAGACAGAGGGAGGTAGAGAGACATGAAGAGACAGAGGGAGGCAGAGAGACAGAGAGAAACATGAAGACATGAAGACACAGAGAGACAGAGGGAGGTAGAGAGACATAAAGAGACAGAGAGAGGGAGGCAGAGCGAGTGAGAAATAAAACTAGATATGAAGTGTAAAAGCTATCTTATCCATCAACATTTTGAATCAAGGCTGATACTGCCTGCGTGCAACTCCTAGAAAGCCCTGCGCAGGGTCAAATCACATTGACACGAAGGAATGAGCATGTGTGAGTGTGTGATATAGGCCCAGTGATGCAAACAGAGTAAGACTGACTGGTAGAGGGGGGATGGATAAGTGAAAACAAAGACAGAGACAGGAGACAGAGAAAGAGACAGAGACAGAGACAGACATAAACAGAAAGACCGAGACAGAGAGAGACAGAGAGAAATACAGAGACAGAGAGAGCGAGAGTAGTAGGCAACACTACTAATGTATACAGTCAAATACTACACACAGGTCCTTCTAGCCATATGGTATGGTAGCCCAGGCCGTCCAAGCTAGTTACAGGGACATTTCTAGGGATTAAATCATTAAGAGCCCTCCTAGCAGCAGTCTTTGTATTGAGGAAGGTAGAAAACACACAATTCCCTGGCTGCTGCGCAGCCATCCCCAGGCCATGGGTCCTCCATCTCTTGTGCAGCAAAGCGTTCCTTTTCATCAAAAATAGAGTAGGACGCATGTTTCCTCTGAATGAGGGAGGTGAAGGCTCCCCCCTTGAACCCAACACGGTGGCCTCGGTCTGGTGAGGCCAGAAGCCCGTTTGACAGGGCCCTGTCTTCACAGGCCCAGGACGTGCCTTGAAGCAGCTACCCCAGCTACCAGCAGCCAATGAGTGAGACGTCACGATGGATTCCTCTCATTAATTACTCAGCACTTCTCCTTTCCTTGTTCAATTATAAACGCCAGGCACTTAAATAATGCACCGCTGTTCTGTCCGTACATCCATCTTTGCACCATCTATCTACTATCACAGATCCTACGACACATTGTCCTTTCACTGCGACTGCACAACAGAAACCTTATCACCATGGGCTGGCGGATACAGTCGGGCGCCTTTTAGATGCCATGTCATACTTGAATAGAAACTTACAAACGTACGTACTCCACTTTAAAGGGTCAAGAGACGAGGTCAGGGCACTCACGGTTAAAGACAGAGGGCTGGCAGGTTTCTGGTTGATTTAAGGAACGGCTGTTCTTCATAATGGAGAAGGTACGCATTCATTGAAAAAAAAACAAAGACGCTGCAAAACCAAAAGGCAGGGAATGAACACGTCTATTTGGCCTGGATGGATCCAGGATGGCCCTGATGACGGATCCACTCCGTTCAGCAGTGGGGCCCAGCGGTCTGAAGCACTGCTGCCTCACTTGCAGAGACTCCAGTGGTGGCATGACCGACAGGGGCATGTTAAAGGAGGCGGTGTGCAATTCAAGTGAAAAGGAACAGAAAAGGCCACAGTTAGAGCGTGAAGGCCATGACGTCGTGACCTGATGGTCTAACTGGTGAGCTACAAAGGAATTTGAACCACTGTAATGCAGCAGGCTAATGAGCTGCACTTTGGTATGACTAGGAAGCCCCTGACTATCTGATTCCGGCAGGCCTTTTGTGGGCAATACCAGATCAGTGCAGGGATGGAAGGCGCCTTCATTTGTCTTTCCCGTTCTGCCGTCGTACATGGTAAAGCAGCGTTTCCCACAGCGCCCCTGCTCCGGGATAGACCTCCTCCAAACACAAATGGACTTTTCACAATAAAGGCTGTGAAAACAGATATAGGATGACGACAAGAGATCCAACAGGAAAAATGTCTCTTTGTGAAGCCTCAGTTCTCTCTATGTGTTGCTCTTATCCTTGGTTAATATGCAAGCTTGATGTGAGCGCTGCAGGACTATTTTAGGCGCTGTAGGTAAGATCTCATGATTTGAGTGGTTTTTGATAGAGATGGTATAGCCTTCTTCAGTCAACTAGAATATCTTTTCGTTCAAAGTGCTATACATATCATAGTTTTCATCTTAAAAAACCGCTCCCACTATATCCTTTCTTGACCAATTCAGGGCTTCTCTTTCTTCTGTCATTTGTTTGAGGAATATCGCCAATCCCACGCCACACAAAGCGTTACAACTCCACCACCAAGGGCATGAATGCAACAGACTCAAACCTGCGCAGGGAGGGTGTGTTTTTTAATCTTGCACTTCTGCTTTTTTTTTACACATGGCTGTTTGAGAGAATTAGAGTCTTAGAACAATGATTTTACTATTCAACCCTGGTGAATAGATCTATATAAATCCAATATGACTAAAACATTATTGTTTATACGTTTCTTAAAACTATCATTCTGTGGCAATAATTCTACATAACACACATTGACTATTTACACCACTATACTGACACAAAACATATAAAGTATACACAACACATTATAAAATGTATATTTACACATTGGGAGCGAGCCATCCCAACCAGCAGAATAATCCCCTGATAATGCTGAAGATACCTCTCCTCTCTCTCTCTCTCTCTCTCTCTCTCTCTCTCTCTCTCTCTCTCTCTCTCTCTCTCTCTCTCTCTCTCTTAACTCTCCTCTCTCTCTCTCTCTCTCCTCTCTTCTCCTCTCCTATCCTCTCTCTCTCTCTTCTCTCTCTCTCTCTCTCTCTCTCTCTCTCTCTCTCTCTCTCTCTCTCTCTCTCTCTCTCTCTCTCTCTCTCTCTCTCAATTTAAGTCATGGAATTATGTCCCACCGAATAGAGGGCATATGTATGGAGATGGAGAACAGTATGATACAGGAGATTGGTAACGAGCGGGAGGAAGTGAAGGAGCGGGCGAGAAATATGAGAGGATTCCAGAGGGAGAGAGAGAGCGAGAGAGAGAGAGAGACAGACAGAGACAGCCCGACAGGGGGACAGAATAAGAGACAGGCAGGCAGACGGAGAGAGACAGACATGGGTAAACATCCATTAGCAGGCTGGTGCAACCTAACTTCTAGGCTCCACTGGGAAAAGAAAAGGAGCAGACCGCTGTAGTGCTTTGTGCACTCTAAAAGTACATTTTTATCAGCTATGGGTTAAACGTAGTGTGTGTGGGAAAAAAAAAAGTTCAGGTAGGAGCTGGATGTAGCGCGGTGGCGTCACAGTCCTACATTTAAAGAGGTTGGAGATCGGAATTAACACGGAGGCCTTCTGTAAACCACTGCAAATTATCGACAGCGTAAGCTATTCAAATGACTCGTCGTCAAACACCGATCAAGCTCAAAGCAGACAGTGAAGCATTTTCCCAGGCTACACTTTCCTATGTCCCCCCGCAATTCATCGTGACTGCCGAATTGCTAGCAGCTAGCAAGAGCAATGATGGCGGCTGTTTGTTCCGATTCTTGCGATTCTGTTTTAGAAATATTGGTGCAGCTGGTGTAGGTGAGGCATCATCTGATCAGAGTGAGCCAGTTCATAGAGCCGAAACAGATCTGACATGGGAAGGGGGTCAGGGAAGAAAACAGAGTAGTAGTTATGATGGGAGCTCAGTCGGAGTTAGGCCCCGCTGGTGGTGTTCTGTGGACAGCGCCCCATCGTGCGGCGCTTTAGGATCTGAGTTCAGCAGAAATCCTAGCTTATAGAAGCCCGACAATGAGGGCGTACACTTTTTTTGCCAAAAAGAGTGATTAATGTTGTAGAAAAGTATTGGACTGTACAATAAACTGATTTTAGAATATCACATTTTTAGGGTAAATTAGAGTTAGGACATGTCATAGCCTGACAAAAGTTTCATTCAGAAAGATACATTCTGACCCTATGACACCATTAAGTTAATCATCCAGTGTTTCTATCTCAAATATATTCATTGTATCTTATCCAATACAGCACAGCAACCAGTGAATAAGGTGGCTCACTTTTGGAGGAGAGAGCATACAAATGCTCTCTCTCTATGTATTTTCATCATCTCTTCTTCTGTGTTTGTGTTCATATCTGTCCTCTGTTCCCATGTCTACCTCCTCCTCTCACCCCTCTCCCTAGCCACCATCTCCTCACAATACAGGCCTAATAATAGCAGTGTTGCATCGAGACAATCGCTCACTGGAATCTAGGGCAGTCGCTGCAGATGCAGCATGGGAAAATCCCACTAGTCCCCTGAAGAGAGCGAGAGCGAGAGTGAGAGCGAGAGAGAGAGAGAGTGCGTCCGCGTCCGATGTTGGTATGGAAATAATAAACACTTTTACATAATGTTTGTTAAGCTGTATTTAGTTTTCTTCTTGGGGTTATTGTCCGTAATGAATTGCAAATAAGAGACATTCAACTGTGTCTAGTTGAGTTTTCTGATATTGTACGGGACACACATGGAAAGAGATTATACAGAGCATACCCAATACATCCAGAGAAGCTGAACATAGCTGATTAACTTTGTACTTCACATTAGGTAACCACACACACACACACACACACACACACACACACACACACACACACACACACACACACACACACACACACACACACACACACACACACACACACACACACACACACACAGTTAAACACATCAATCTCAAACTTTTTATTGATAAATTAGCAGAAAGGCTAGCAATATTTAAGTACCGTATAATGCAAGAGACTATTTTCCTTCTCCAATCTGAAACTGTGGTGGGTTTCCACAGTATGTGATGTTTGTCATTTTTGTCAATTGTCATATTTAGCATAGCTAAATATGACAATTGACAAAAATTCATTGGCCTATAGCATTGATGTTCAATCTGTCCAGTCATCTTCTTGCTTTGAAAAGGTGTGTAGGCAGTGTCAAGTACTGCCTCGTCCCCCAGCTGTGTGAGAAGAAGGGCCAGAACCTGTTTGTGGCTGACCCACTTGTTCCTGTTTGATAACGGACCTCAAGGCGGTGTGTAACCTCCACAGTGCCTCAGGAGAGGCCATAACTGGTACCAGCGTAGGTCAGTGTTTTATGTCATCAACCACGACGCAGTCCCTGGAGCCGTTAACATGGTGAGACCCGTGTGACCTGTGTGAACAGGACTTGAGGGCATGTGATCAGGAGGGTCTCCGGGCTATCTCTCAGTATGTTATCCTGAAAAAAGGTTGCAATACAAGCATTGAATCAATAGTTGTGTCAAGTTCCACTAAATGCCCTCCAACTTAACGCATTGGGATGGTACGTCACTACTTGAAAACCTCAGGTTATATTCTATAAGCTAGAACCAGCAGTACATGAGTCCGTCAGCCTGTGAGAATGAAACAGATAAAGGTTTGAGAGTGTGGAGATGGAACAGTTCTGATAACTTTAATACTTCAGTTCAACCAAAATCGATCCTCACATTGCGATCTGAACAACCCAAATGTAACCCTGTTGGACCAGTGGTATGTTTTAGAGTTGTTTAGTAGTTTGCGCTCAACCCAAGAAATCCTAGTTCAGGATAAACTGGGATGACTATTACAGTGAAGCAATAAGCCAGAGCAGGGACATATTAAACAGGAGGAACCTCCTCCAAAGAGCTCTGCTTTAAAGTGGGTTGGATGCAGTGTTTAGAAGATGTGTTGAGGCTTTCAATAACTATGCTCGCCAAGGACTGACCAACAGTTGAACGGGGATGGCTTAACCATAGGCTGATGGTGTGGCGTTAGCGTTGCTTGAGGTGTCCTTTCAGTGTCAAAGTGGACGTGTCAAACACATTACATTAACCTAGCACTTGGCTGTAGTTGTTTGAGCACACACACACACACTGCTGATTGGTTCACGTGATGGTCCTATGTTGACGACTCTACTACTGATTCATGTGACTACAGTTAAACCAGACAGAGTGTGGGGGAGGGTTAGTCTTTGTGTGTGAGAGGGCAAGAGACTTGGAAGACAAAGCTAGAATGAGTGTGTGTGTGTGTGTGTGTGTGTGTGTTCGCGCGTGCGTGCGTGCGTGCGTGCGTGCGTGCGTGCGTGCGTGCGTGTGTGTGTTTTAGAAAGAAAGCTACAGGGGGAAAGTAATGCGTGGTCGTGCGTGCGTGTGTGTGTTTTAGAAAGAAAGCTACAGGGGGAAAGTAAGGGGAGGTCTGACATTTTCCATGCACAAAAATACACACCTACAAGCACGCAAACACACACACAGTTTTAGTAGAATCAGCGAACAAAGAGGATCTCTGTTTCACCGAGTGGAGCATGTAGGACTAGGTCTGTATTGAGTTACGTAGAAGCCATAAGTGTATTCGAGAGAGAGAGAGAGAGAGAGAGAGAGAGAGAGAGAGAGAGAGAGAGAGAGAGAGAGAGAGAGAGAGAGAGAGAAGAGAGAGAGAGAGAGAGGAGAGAGAGAGAGAGAGAGAGAGAGAGAGAGAGAGAGAGAGAGAGAGAGAGAAAATAGGAAAGCGTGAAAAGGAAGGGAGAAAGGTAAGGATAACAGCAAAGAAAAAATCGAGGCGAGATAGTTGACCTAAATTTAACCACTGCTTTCTCCAGCTTGACGCTAGTTTTCTCTCATACTAAAGTTGCTACACAATTATTTAAAGTGTAGGTGAACCCCACGCCAGCTTTGGCGCCTTCTTTCTAAGCTAGTACTGTTGTTGTGAGTGAGCGTTATGGTAAGCAATGTCCCAGGAGCATGACCCTCGCTCTGACAAGGACATCAAAATCAACCTCCCTCTTTGGGAGGTAACGAGTAAAAAATGGTTGGTAAAAGATTCAACTCTCTCATATAGTAGTTACATTTACTAAATGGAAAAGATTAATGTTGTAGATCATGTTAAGACATATAACCTGTTCAAAACAAAAGCATTAAAGATTTTTGGCTTCACTACCCCTTTAAGATTATCCATCTTTCAAATGCAGTAGTTATTATTGAAAAAAATGTAATAACGATTCAACCATTTGAAATGTTTATCAGAAATCCACACAATTGGCTGCTCTTCTTTTTGCATGTTCAGTGATGATGAGAACAGTGCCAACCTGTGCTGTTTCCAGAAAATATAAATAAATTAGCTTGGTTGCAAACAAAATGAGCTGTATTGATATTAGCATCGGATCTCCCAAAAGCCATGGCTCATTAAGATCAACAGTCGCGGGTTAAAATCAGTCCTCAGTGGAGGCTTGAGATGGGCTCGCTCACGCTACACTCATGGTGGCCAGCAGCCATACAACTCGGACCAGAGGAGCTCTCAGAATCAGAACCTGTCCAATAAAAGGGAGCTTGTTTACAGACATAAGAATCTGTGTTGATATGACATATCATGTCAGATCACCCGGTAGGCATTGTCTCATTGAGATCAACAGGAGCAGATTCCACATACTTCCTTGAGATCAGGTCACTCTGTGAGAAAGAATTTCACTTTCATGTCAGACAAACCTTTAGGTGCCTCTCCCGGCAATGGGATGGCTTCTAGTCACAACATAGCAGTACCGGCACAGTGACCCAGAAATGTTACTAGGCCTTAAGCAGGTATATTGCCGGTGCAGATTTCCCGGAATATCGATCCCTGTTCCCATTCATGACGCCATGCAGGAAATGTTCCTGATCTCTACCGGTGAGAATGTATGGGTGAAAGGGGCTTAAGAAAGAACAGAATGACACTACTTGCATTCAACCAGAGTGGAGCGTAGTTTGAACGTTAGAAAACAAGAATGTATGTTGGTATATATAAGGATAAAAAAGGAGGAGGAAAATTGGAAATTGCGGAAATGTTGAAATATGTATTATTTGGTATTGTTCATTCATATATGAATGCTGCGCGCGTCAAACTAGCTTGAGAATGTTTTCGTTCCAATTGGTACCTTAGCTAAGGATCCTTCAGCGCCACCTCCAAAGCCCGAGCCCTTTCTTTCCATTCCCCTGTGCTGCCTTCATCTCTCAGTGTCTTTATGTTGCGCTACTCGTGTGTGGCAGTGAATAGTAATGAGCGCGCTCCCTCTCCGTTAAGCAGATTGTTGGGCAGGGGGGCCCACCCTCTGCACAGAACCTACATTAATATGCACACAATGCTGCCGCTGTGAGCCCCTGTAGGAGACGTAACATGATGGTCCGTAATGAGGTCACACGAGCGTCTGAGGGTTGGGCCAAACAAGGGGCCTTGGGCCTTTTCATATCCAGGGTTATGCAGACGCATTGATTGCATTTCATAGACTTCATTACATACGTAAACTAGATTTATTCGTGACCATTTCAAAGTATTATTCCTTAGTTAGGATGAAACAGGTTTTGTCCAGCAATATGAAAGCACTGCAAAGGATTTTCTAGAAAACGGACGTTTGAATGGCGGTTTTGGTGGGGAAGAGATGGTGGATGGGTCATGCGTGAATGGCGATTCCATCGTCCATAGTAAGACATTAATTTGCGTTGTCTTTAAACAGTGAATCTTCGTCTAGGTTTGATTGTGTGTGCGTTATTGTGGGATGATTGGGAGGATTGGGATACTAATTGGGTGATACCACCGCATTGCTTGGCTACTAGAAGGAAAAGCCTAAAAGGCTGTTCTAGTAAGTTCTACTTGGGTTTTTTTGTGGGGTTTTTTTGGAATTGTCTTGAGTGTGCTGTTTGCTGTGTTATGTTTGGTTTTCAATAAATCTTTATTGTTTGTTGGAGGCCCCTTTGTGTAGTGGCCTATCCAATAATTTTCTCTTTGACTGGAGCCCATTCTAGGCCCAGAAACGAAGTGGTTTCACAATGTCAGGTAAAACGTGTTGGCTGCATTTTGAAGGCAAACTGCGTCAACAGCAGCTGTCGTACCACACCATCACGCTGGTGATAATAATGATCCATCGGTAGGCTACTCGCTAGTGCAATTTTGCTGTTCCGCATTTTTTTCTATATGCTGGAAACTCATCATTCACATATTCACAAATAATCAGCCTAACGCTTCTATATTCTCTTTGTGTCTTGGTCCTAATGCGTAGACCGAACAGAGCTCTCAGTCTACCCACTGTTTCAAGGACGTATTATATTAATTACAGCATACAATATCCATCTATATTATAGTATAAAAGGCTAATAATAATGCTGACATGAGCAGACGCATGCTTTGTCGACCTAAGTCATACGAGAGTTTGTAGAGGCGGTCATTTAGCGGAGTAGCCTCTCCTTCAGACAGCTGGGAGAAACCCAGATAAGACACTTGATTATTAACAAGGCTTTAAACCACATTCATTGAGCTTCATATGAAAATAAATATATCTTATGATTGGGCGATGGGTCCACGATGGGTCCGGTCTGATGAATCATAATCGACCATGCTAAATCTTAGTGGAGGACTTCGCTAGTTCTGTATGATTGATATTGACAGCCTTGTTGCAACACAGTGACGACCTTCCTCCTTTGTCTCACCCACCTCCTCCCCTCGTGATAAATCCTGACCTGCACCTCAACGGCAGCCATGACATCGCCGGATGTCATCCTGAGGAACTGCGATGTAACACACTCTGAGACCGAAGGTGGCACTAGGAACCTTGTTGGTTTTACTACAAGCATTAAACACAAAGAAGAAGAGGAAGAAGAGAAGAAGAAGATTTTTTTTTTTCAGAAATAAGGTTCCACGGGTCGGGTACAGCAGATTTATGGGGTTCTCTGTCCGATGAACGAGGGACTCGCTCCGGCCGCGTTAACAAGGTCCACCTAACATGACCAATCGGAGCACTAACTGAACCAAATGAAAACAACGTCTCACCCTCAACCCTGAATGGGAGTCTCCCTAACTATCGGTGCGAATGCAACTTGAGGGAAGCATTTTGATGGGATAAAATAAAACCAAAATCCACAGTAATCCTATTGAGACTAAATGTTAGCTGCTGAAGCTAACCATGCTGGAAAAACCAAACCTAGGATTCTGCTCCTGAAAAGGGACCATTAGCATAGGCTACAAAATGAGTAATAACCCTGAACAAGGGAGACATAAAAGGTCACTACACGTCTTCTTCTCTTTAGGTAAAGCATGCCATTAGCTCCCATTTGGCACGTCCTCATAATGGCCCATTAGCAGTATGTCCTTGGACAATGAATAGCAGTAGGCCAATCGTAATAACAAACGCCACGCAAGAAATGGCCTCCAGACGGGGAATACAGTGGCCGAGACACACCAATACACTCTTACATGTTCTTGGCAGGCAATGCTTTGCTCTAAAGCCCTTCATCTGACCATTCAGACCACTCCAGTATGTAGCAGTTTGACCTGTTTTCACCAGGTAGCATTGCTAGCGATATGGGCGGAGCTAGCGATACAGCAGACCACTGATTGGTTAATCGTAGTGTTGATTAGAGACCACCCAACATAAGGTAGTGCAACACTGGCAAACAAACGTGAATATCACCTCCAAACTGACAATGCAAAGGAGAAAACACGACAGTTTTCCTGAAATTAAAGAGAATAAAAATATATATATTTTTAACAAATAGATAAACTATGCAACATTGACACAGAGCATTTCAAGTGTGTCCAAATT
Organism: Melanogrammus aeglefinus; assembly: GCA_900291075.1. Classification (NCBI taxonomy): domain Eukaryota; kingdom Metazoa; phylum Chordata; class Actinopteri; order Gadiformes; family Gadidae; genus Melanogrammus; species Melanogrammus aeglefinus. The sequence continues at coordinate 190,392 of OLKM01000916.1, forward strand.
CAAAATATTTGGAGAGAGTACAAGGAAGCAAACTTGCTTAGTTTGAGTGACAATATCCTGGCATGGTTTACACCAATTTAGTCTATGAAAAGTCAGGTTTAATATTGAATGCGGTCTGTATTTGTTACACCAACATTTATTTGATCTGGTTTTTACTGTTCTTATTTACTTACTTCTTTAACGAGGGGTGGGCGATAAGGGAAAAGCATATAGTATTTTTGACAATGTCGATATTTGTCAATAATCTTCAGGTTTCCAAACATTTCCTTTGACACAACGTCAATTTGATAAGCTAAATAAAATAGGTCTTTTGTAAATGGACATCGCAAACAGACATCTTAGGCTCAAAAAGATTAACAAAATGTATTATATGGAAAGGATTCCTTCTACTATAGTATATCCTACTATATCCTAGACTATTTTAATTTGAACAACAAGGAAACCTGGGGAGACTAAAATAACAGTGAATATCATAAATGAGGCATAATACACCTGCTTGCAAGAACAACAATGGCAACTACTAAATTTACACAACCCATAGTCGTTTAAGAGTCCCGCACATAATTAGTCGACTATGATGGGTCAGTCCACATATCTGGCAACGCGAGGTACTGGGAGAATAGTAAATCATAGAACAAAACAAAGGAGAACATAATGGCTTTTGCATTGTTGCCAGTATTTTGAGTTGGCATGTTTCATTAATCTCTGATGACGTACAATGGTCATTTTATGATTCAGTACAGTTGTTACATTTAGCTCCATTAACAAACTATTTAGAAATTGTGTAAACTAATGTCATCTTAGATATGCGGATGTTGCATTATGACATTCAACCCCATGAATTTATCTTGAATACAACATGATAGGAAAATATGTGAAATATCTTCTTTGGCGGCACTGTTTTTTGAAGTAGTAAGACAAATAAAAGGCTCTAGTCAACACCTAAATAGAAGCGTGGTTAGGGCAGGCATTAGTGCCACATGTGCAGTGTGCAAACACAGACAAACACACACACCCACACACAGACCACAGAGGTTAGATTAAGTAGTATAACTGTCTCCGTACTCTCAAATCAACGCCTTCCCTCCTCTCTGGGTCGCCTAGCAGGAAGTCATGGGGGATGTAAACAAACACCAGAGTCACTGCTGACAGCGGCCTCTCCTTCAGACTCAAACAGCCAAAGATGACCTCATCGGGTTTGTGTTTGAACTACCAAAGGTTGTAAGAGCGATTGCTTTGTTGAATGAGGAGTTTAGTTATCAGCTGTAGTCTGAAGTGGGGATTGTTAAGGCCATTGTTCATGGTCAGCATCGTCTTTATGATATTTCTGTTCTGACACGAGCGTTACCGCTCTGCCTACGCCTTCTTACCGCCCTCAAAGATCAAACTTTCTTCCCTTTGACGTCTCCTGTCAATGAAAACGCAGCCAATCAAAGTCCAGTTTTCCAGTTTTTAGGTGCAGGTTTTCATGGTGAATCATACCAAGATTAAGATTAGTTTTCGTGAGATAAAAAAAAAAGTGTCTCATTGACGCATTGACTACCTTGCCCTTAAGACCTTTCCCCCTCTAGGGATGAGGGAAGTACTCAAATAAACACAACAGCTAGCTAGCAAGACACATTGCCCTGCAGGACAAACTGCATGCTTGCATGACTCTATGTAGTAGATATTAAAGAAATTATATGAGCTCTTGTAGGTGATAGATAGTTAGTATTGTGTTGTGAGTTCTGTTGTGCAGGTCAACCTACTGACCAGCGGGGAGGCCTGGCATACCTGGAGCCAGGATGGTGCTCGGGGAGATGGCCTTCAATGCTTCCTGAAAGCCCTCTAGATCTAACACCTTCCGATAAGCCCCCCTCCTTCTGCTGATCCTCTAAACCCTTAAATGGCATCCCATGGCATGCTACTTTATGGATGCTTTTATATAGGGGTTAGTGGGCCCCTAATACAGTATTTGAACGCGTTCAAGAAAATTCAGCCATGGTGCAGTATTACAGCCACTACGAGCCAGCCCACAATAAGCTTTCCACAAACGTGCGGTTTTTTAGAGGCGGGTCAAGGTGGATGGTGGGGGTGTGGCCCTGAGCAGCTTGCGGACATGGTACCATGCGCTAATGTTTACAGTGGTTGTATCACAATGGCTCGGATTCATAATATCATCCGGAGGCACACACAGCTTTTGGCCGTGTCATGTCAATTAGGGATGTAACGGAATGAAAATTTAACCTCACGGTTATTGTGACCAAAATTATCCCGTTTTCGTTATTATTGCGGCTCATTATTTTTAAATACCTAAAATATGCCCATACTTCAGACTTAGTCCTCCCGATCAACGATCGTCGAATAGTCACGTAGAATAGCGAGTCACATAGAATATCGAATAATGAATGTGACTATTATTTATTACATGGCTCTTCTCAATGCTGTTGAACTCTCTCTTCCTTTGCATGGGCCTTCACAACTTCTGGTCGTGAATAATTGTTTTGACAATTCACCGTTGCTAAGCATATAATGACCTCTGTCAAGGAAAGTTTTTTTTTTTTTTTTTTTTATCGTATCACTCCGGAAGTAGTCCGGTAACTTATCAACCCCAGCGTCCTCGGTTGCTAAGCGACGTCAACATCTTTGGTGGATGGACTATTTCTCTGCTGAGCAACACTACGAATGCTGGTAACATTAAATTATAAAAAGACACACCGTGTGAAGTTATTTTTTTGACGTGTCTAGTTGAACCATCATGCAGGCTGTGGTGCGTGTGTGCGTGCGTGGGGGGTTCTTGACCGATTTTCGAATATTATTCGAATACTTCTCAGCGAATATTGAATAGTATATTGGCCAGAAATGCACATCCCTATTAGAAGGCTAATGGATGTCTTGAGCGCTGTCGTCTCCTCCTTCTGTCATGATTCCAACTTCAAGAAACTTAAAACATTATGCTGTAGTAGGCTACACCGTGCGCTTGCGCGGCAACTTCATGAGACTTGGATGAAGCGCTGGGAAGGATTCCACACCGAGACTATTATCCACCGAGATAATAATTTTATTTGAAATGAAAACGGTTATAATTGTTATTGACAACATTTTTTATCAGGGTTTACCTGATAAAAATCAATCAGTCGCCGTGATTGAACCGCTCCAACCGGTGTGAACCACAAATGACGGCGTATTGTACTGTGTTGGTCATCCCAGAATTATTGACGTTCTGCAAGTAAAGTGCGCAGACTACCATCCACAGCATGTGACTGCAAAATGGCAGCTATAAACACCATGGCTGGGCGACCGTACATGCACTCCACAAATGGGGAATCGTACCGACTATAGATTCCACTAAACCCCCCTCAGCTGGCATATGAATGAACTTTCTTCTCCTCTATTCCCTTCTCCATCTACACTATCGCACTCAAGTTCTCTGTACTCCGCCGCAGAAAGGCCCCTTACCCTAACTGTGGGGTTCTGCATGTATGGCAGTAATGTCTTTCAGCTGTGGGCTCAATTTGAGACAGACCAGAGAGGTTGGAGTTGGGCCCCTATATAGATGCCTTGCACCCTTCCCCCTGCCCAGATCGCACACATGTGAACAGCCTGATGAATGCCAGTGGTCCCTAGACAAACCAGGATGTACAGTATAAGTGCTTTAGTGAGTCCACCTATGTATGTGTTAGTGACACAATTGGGAAATAAAAAATACAAGGACACTATGGATACAATGGCAAATAAGAAAATGGCTGACAGATACAGAGGAAACAGAGTTCAGAGCAAGGCCAGTGAATGACATCATGGAAAATAGGTTTTCAAACGTCTGCATAATTAACATCACTGGCCAGCACTAGTCCACACTGAACCAGTGTGTGTGTGTGCATGTGTGTGGGCATGTTTGTGTCTACATATCCTGTCTTAGCCTGGCTAATGTCAGACCTCATCTCAATCGACATTGAGATGAGGTCTGGGACTACACATTAATTTTCTCGTATTTGAGGCGTGGTTTACGATTGCCCGGAGCCGTTTATTGCGCGCTACGAATGTCTATCATATGAGTCTGTACGTAGCTCATAGCCAGTCGTTTTAATCATACCAGATTACGTATGTAGAGCGACAGAAATTTGACGAGGAAGAAGACGATGGTGTGTCGCTTGGACGTCGTCATCGTCTTGCCGTCCCTCCCCGTTCTGTGATTGGTTCCCTATCTCAGGCGAAAATCGGATCCATGGAATCCAGGCTGCCTAGAAGCGGGAAATGAAATCGCACGCAAGGCAGCATGGGTACACCCAGGCTTATCCTGTCTAGGTCTGCTAACCGACTACTTCTCCTTACATTTGGGCTCATCATAAGAAGGACTAATTGACCTCGGGATGCAAAATAAACCACGACAGTTTCTCATTTTGCCATTGTTCATTATTCATTGGTATTGCCTTGTTGGATAACTTGGAACCTTAGTTCAAATATTAAGAAATTTCTCAATTGTCAGATACGCATGCAAATACACAAGCGCAAATAAGTTGTAATTTGTGTGTTTCGTAGCTTGCAGCCTATACTTTCAGTGTAGTTTGAAGAGCAGCCCCATTTCAATTACATGCCACATAAAGACTCCAACCTCCACTTCTATTCTGGGGTCCTTAGCTATAAAGCCCAGTGCAGATCAAAGATCTGTGACTAGAATGCGTGCAACGGTCCACTGTTGAGAGTCCCCAGATTAGATTGTGAAACGGGGCTGTCCACAAGGCCGTTGTGCGGTCTGTGGAGCCGTCTGCTGCAGCGGGGAGACAGAGAGCCAACTCTAACGTGATGCCACCGCTCATCAAAACAAAACCCAGCTCCAGGGACCGTGGTCCCCCTGGAGAGAGACTAATGAAGGATAAGGCTGCCTTTCCTGTCAACTGGTAAGAAACTAAAGATAAAGTACTGGATTGTTATGGATCCCCTTTTAAAATGGGCTGGTTTACTTTTGGTAGGCCGCAAGCGATGGTCATGGTGATGTCAGTGTTGTGGTCCACTATCCGCCACATTGAGATAAAGGGAGAGATATATCAATACCGTCCATAAACCAACCTCAAGTTAAGACCGACGCAACTTCTCTGTAAATGGACTGCATTTATATAGCGCTTTTCTAACCACTCAAAGCGCTTTACAATATTACCTCACATTCACCATTCACGCACACATTCACACACCAACGGCGGAGTCAACCATGCAAGGCAACAGCCAGCTCGTCGGGAGCAGTTAGGGTTAGGTGCCTTGCTCAAGGACACCTCGACACTCAGCTAGGAGGAGCCGGGGATCGAACCAACAACCTTCAGGTTGCCAGCTAACCCCCTCTACCTCCTGAGCTACTGCCACCCACTCTGTAATGCTTAAAGACCATCGAACGCAGCAAAAACATGGTTTTGGGGCATCGGCTATCAATCGGATATTTAAAACATTTAATTTGCACCTGGAATGCATTGAATGATGCTGTCGCTGGATGAAAGAGGATGATGATAGATTGTTACTCTCACATGTTTTTGAAATGTTCTGGGGCAGGCCCTAACTCTCTCCTCTTCGGCCCCTGATGGGCCCCGATGCTCCGTGTGGAACCTCATCAACACATTGCGAGACTGCATCGATCCTCATCTACTTCCACACATCTCAGGTTTTGAGCGAAGCAGCCAACGTAGGCTTCTGGAACTACTACTTTTGCTGTATCTGTGATTGCATTTGCATGGTTCATAAGGATTGCTGTGCCGTGGCGTCTTGTCTTTGGTATCCAGCGCACTGTGGGATAGGATGGAGTCGTTACGCAGCTGTCACTATTGCCTGTTCATTTCACAGATGTTGGTGATTAAATGTAAACGTATCTGATGCTGAAGTCAAAGTAGCTGAACACTGCAGGGGGCTGCATTCACGTCCCACCCTGAGTGTTAAAGATGAAGAGGAAGACCCTTTCTACGCGTATTGAGGAGTCGGATGATTCCCCCCTGATGGATGCAGACAGACTCAGACACCCTCCTGATTTGGTTACCCCATCTCATGACCAATACCACATGGGTGCAGTTCCACCTTGATTTTTATGCCTTTTGGTGATATACGATTCACATCCGATTGCAAAAAAGACACGTTCATGTCCGGTGTAAAGGGGCACTTTATCTGAACTGGGCCAAGTAGGCTCTTGGTATTATAGCAATTGTTAGCTGCTTGTGAGCAGACCATCATTCAACGTTCTAAAATTATAAAAATCCAGTTGTTAAAGGAAAAAACTAAACTTAATATGTTTTATATTTGATTAAGGTAAAACTGGAATCTCATCTTCTACAACTAGGGCCTAGGCAAAAGAGTTGATGTGCAATTTACATTGTTTGGAGAGTTGGTACATCTTGATTTCAAAAAGCCATCAAAACTACGGATGTGTACAGCAGATTAAGGAGATGCTTCAGAGTTAAGAAACCCATCATCTACCCACAAGCCACTACAATTAAATATATCCAAACACAAGAGTTATTTGCCATCATCATTTAACTTCCATTTCCCTGAGATGAGACTGTAGGCCAATGAATGTGACACATTGGAGAAGAGAAGGACTCATAGTTAGACTACTATGCATGAATCCATAACATAGCTTGCATGCATTGTGAACGTGTACAGCCCAAAAAACACAAATGCCTCAGGTCTGTTTTAGATGCAAGATTCTTATCAATCTGACACAGACGTGTTCTTTGGCCTTAACATTACTGTTTGGCAGAGAATTGAAAAAGCTCCGTCTGAAACAAGCTCCGTCTAAAACAAGCTCAGTCTAAAACAAGCTAAAGCAGAAGCAAAGAGAATACGGCATGAACGAGACGAGGGGCCGAGCCGTGACTTGACAGGAATGGCTTTGAGGCTAACATGAACAACAACGCTAAGAACAACTATGTGCGCATGCACCCGTACATGTGAACGCATGCACACGTACATGTGCGAGCATACTTGCGCGCGTGCGCATGAGTGCGTCTGTGTGTCTGTGTATGTTTGACATTGGTCCAGCAGAGCCATAGGGCAGGCTTTCTGCCATGTCATGAAAACACCTGGCGTGGCTCTACGGGGGGGACTGAACGACAGTAACCCCTCAGTGACAACCATCATGACATCCCTTAAGTTCACGCTCGCCGGAACCTCACTGTCTTCAGTTAGCAGTGGGGTCCGACAGACCTGTGCGGCCCCTACATCTTGGGCTTTGGAGCCGCCACCGGTACGGGGTCTATCACCCGGGCATAAAACTAAAAAGGCTTTGACTAGATGGAGGAAATTTCTAAAGTGTTGTGTGGTCCCGGAGATCAAACAGTACCCATGTGTTGATGCCTCGATATACATGTTAACTCCATCCTGTCTTCTGCACTAGATGTCCTTTTCCAGACAAAACCTTCATTAAAGCCCAAGAATATGGAACATTCTGTTGTTTGAGTAAAGGAGAAACACACACTCACGTGCACCCTGACAGACACACTCACAAACACATTTGCAGACATAGTCGTGTGCACCCTCAGAGACACACTCAAAGACACAGCCGTAAAAAACTGACGTGCACCCTGCAGACACACTCGCAGACACACTCCACAAGCACCCTAACAGACACACTCACAGACACTCCGCGTGCACACCTCACAGACACCGCGCGCACGACCCTCAGAGACAGTCACCGTGCACCCTCTCACAGACAGTCACGTGCACCCTCACAGGCGCACTCAAGTGCAGTCACTCACAGACACCCACAAGCTCACACTCTCTGAAAACAAGACACAAACATAACAGGACTCTGAAACATGCTAATGGGAAACAGCACACATCCATCTTGTGTGGTTCTTTCTGTTTTCCTCTCCTTAGTCTGAACAATCCTTCTCTGTAACAAGACTTAAAAGGTTTGAAGGCCATGCTTAATTCACTGTAAACAAGGATGATGTAGTGCTTCCACTGCATGGAGCCACTGAATATGCAATAATCTATTGATATTAGATCACAGACTCATTCTCATGCATCTCTCTCTCTCTCTCTCTCTCTCTCTCTCTCTCTCTCTCTCGCTCTCTCTCTCTCTCTCGCTCTCTCTCGCTCTCTCTCGCTCTCTCTCTCTCTCTCTCTCTCTCTCTCTCTCTCTCTCTCTCTCTCTCTCTCCCCCTCTCTCTCCCCCTCTCTCTCTCCCCCTCTCTCTCTCTCTCCCCCTCTCCCTCCCTCCCTCCCGGCTGCGTAAGGCGGCACGTGTCTGATGTTCTTCCCTGCATACCGATGCCTAACGCTGCACTAAGAGGCGCGCACACACACACACACACACACAGGTTTCCTCACATTACTAGTTGTACCGTAACCCCATTCTGCAGCTGCATGCGCATGTCTGTGTGTGCTCTAACCCATCAGTGAAAGGGCTCTTATATAAGCTCAAAAAGGAACAAGAGACGTGTCCAGTAGGGTATCTAGTCTAGTTATGACAGTCTGCCGTGAGTGCATTCTGACACTGATGCGCCCCGGCTGTACCATTGTTAACCCCATCTCACACACAGTAAGGTGTTATATAAAGTGTTGTGGTGGTTTGTGCTTGGTATTTTGGTTCTGTTGTTTTAGGGCTAGGAGCTGCAAGGGGTTGTTGGCTGTCACAAGATACCCGGTGCCTAAGAAAGAAGTAGCTATTAGGCGTTAACCATTCCCTAAGCTCAAACATACAACTTGGGGTACGGAGGGGAGACCAGGTGGTGAGGGGAGTGAAAAGAGGACAGGGAGATAGAAGCAATGAGTTACATAAAGACAACGAGGAGAGACAAGAGCAGGAACTGCAAGAGAGGGGGAGAACACATTGGGGTAAAAGAGAAAAAAAAGGTGGTTGTTAATGTAGTGTGAGTGCTGGGAAGAGAGTGGGTGGAGGAGGAATAGGAGGTGGAGGTCCTGGGTCAACCAGGGGCCATAGGTTGGTCTGGTGTCATGTGTGGTCTGCTGAGGTTCGAACCCTACATAGTGCGCCTTAACTCACTCCTGCAGCTGCACCACTGCTAGATTTACAACAGCCCCCCCCCCCCTTGGCTCCAACTTCTACACAGGGAGCCTGACAAACACCGGACCCCGAGGTCCTAAACACACCACACTAGAGCTGAAGACAAACACTGGAACTCCAGGTCTTAAGCACAACTTACTGGACCTGAGCACAACACAAAGACCTCCAGAAAACCCCCATGAGGGCAACTGAACAGTCCTCACTGAACCTCCAGAAAACCCCATGAGGGCAACTGAACAGTCCTCACTGAACCTCCAGAAAACCCCATGAGGGCAACTGAACAGTCCTCACTGAACCTCCAGAAAACCCCATGAGGGCAACTGAACAGTCCTCACTGAACCTCCAGAAAACCCCATGAGGGCAACTGAACACAACTCACTGAACCTCCAGAAAACCCCATGAGGGCAACTGAACACAACACAAAGACCTCCAAAACCCATGAGGGCAACTGAACACAACACAAAGACCTCCAGAAACCCCATGAGGCAACTGAACACTACTCACTGAACCTCCAGATAAAAATAGGGAAAAATAATTCCTTGGAGATTATTGTGTATTATGCTTCTCTCTTTATTGAGCTGCAAAGTGCAGAGGTGCACGGCATCATGCACCTGTAGTGCAAAATAAATGGGACGTGGAATAGAAGAAATCAGGGGAAACGAAATCGTCCTTCAGTTGGAATAAATTAAGGAGTTTCTGACTGTCTTTTCAGAACTACCGTAGATCATTTACTTTTATAATCTAATTATAATAATACATTTTAATTGTGTTTTTCCGACTTTCGAACCAACGTAGGTTGAAGATGACGCATTTTCCATTCCGACCCTCCACTTCCGACCAGTAACGAATGGAGCATAACACTGCACATGTTTGTGATGTTCTTTGCAGATACCAGTACGAGCTAGTATCTGTATCGAGTCGGTGTATAGACTCGCCGATATTTTAGGCAGTATTGGAGGGATTTTCCAATACTGGTATCCGTATCAGAAAAACTCTAGTTCTGTGTGATGATAGATTACCTTATCATTAGGAAACAGATGAAAAGCTAAAATGCAATCAACAGAAGTACACAGAAAAACACTTAGAATGATGGTAGCTAGGTTTAGCCATGCACGTGTGTGTGTGTGTGTGTGTGTGTGTGTGTGTGTGTGTGTGTGTGTGTGTGTGTGTGTGTGTGTGTGTGTGTGTGTGTGTGTGTGTGTGTGTGTGTGTGTGTGTGTGTGTGTGTGTGTGTGTGTGTGTGTGTTTGTGCGTGCGCATACATGTGTGGTGTGTGTGTGTGCGGTGTGTGGCAGTGTTAGAGGCATCTGCTGTGAAGGTCAAGTTTCAGGTCTGGATAGAGCCAATCGATGAGGCCAACAGTAGAACACTTCTGCATCTGTGCTGAGAACGCCACGCACGCACGTAGCAGAACACACACCCTTCACACACACCTCATCACACTGACGTGCATGTGGACACACACACCGCAACACACAGCACACACACACACACACACACACACACACCACACACACACACAACTCAAGTGGTATGAACTCCAGACGGAGTCTTCCATTAGATACAGAGCCATATGCATTGCATATTTATATTATAGAAATACAGACATTGTAAATCATATAAATATAAATCTATAATCTATAAATCAATCACTCTGCCTCGGTATTAAGGGTATTTGAATGAATAACCCTTATAACATGTACATTGTCTTCTAGAGGTATTAAAAAACAGAGAACCCTATTTGCTGGTTACCCTGCACATTATGTTCCTGAGGCGTACTCGACATGTGAGAGTGATCATGAACTTCATAGGCATGGTGCTGCACGTCGTCTACTCCATGGCTTAGACATGCATGTACGCCCCATTGGCCCAGAGTTGCTGGAAGACAGGTCAGAGACAAGATCTCGGACCAAACAAACCTACTCATCCTCCGCCAATGACTCAACAACAACAACAACAACAACAACAACAACAACAACAAACACAACAACACCCACATGACCCCCATGCCTCAACACATGGGTCCAGTCACATTCTGTGGGCAGAAAAATGTCAACAAAAATAAGTGACCACTGAATTTGTCTGGGGGAAAAATTACCTGATAAATAAGTGTTTCGATTTTTTAGCTAGTTGGAGGAAGTGGCCAACCTTTCAAGCAACGAAAACTCTGTTAAGTAAATTCTGGAGACGTGTATTGCTGCAGTGTTGTGTGCTTTGTGAGAACTAAATTAAAAGCCTGGAGGCTATTACGTGAAGTATCCTTCTGCTGCAGGTGAGAGGGCCACATCCTATCGCTCGTAATTACACAGCAGGACTCCACTACGACTGCCACACCTCGTTCTGTGTGCGCGTGTGTTTGTAAAAACCTGTTTGGAATACCTCCCAGTAGGCTTCTGTTTCAAGGTGTGCCATGTTGTGGCAATCTCTGTCTCTCTCTGTCCTGTTAAAGGCATATCAGTGTCTCCTTGTGTTACCACTTGTTTGACTGAGTTGACTCTTGTCTGGGTATTCCTCACACTAGAACAACTGGCCATCCTCAATCATTTCAATGCCAGACCTAGTGCCCAGTGCCAGACTAGTGCCACATTGACAAGACCCAACAGTCCTCAACACAGACACGGGAATGCCAGATGCGGGAAGTGTGTGCATCCATACATTAATTGGGGGTGACATGTGGTTTTCTTTTCAGGTGTATGTGATGCAGAGAAGTGAACAATGAAACGAGTTTGCGGAGCTCCGTTTGGCCCGGATGATGGATATCGGATGGTTTGATTGATGGAGAACTGACAGGCGCTTGCTTGCTAGGCATTTAGCATTTAGTGCTCTGGTTGGACGGTAGTAGCAACCTCCTCAATGGCTAAGCAACAAAGGCTTTTCAAAATAAACCACAAAGTTTCCAAATACAAAACAGTCATGGTAAAGGGATAGGGACGGATCAGAAGAAGATTTCACAAACGTTCTGTACTAACTAAAGCTTAAATTATGCACGTGCATGACTCAGGGAAAGGCCTAGATTGATCTCTCGTGGACTGACCTCTTCTGCAAGAGACAAACGTGAGAGTGACAGGAAGTAAGAGAGTCAAAGAGAGAGATAAAGAGAGAGAAGAACAAGGGGATCTGTGTGGGTCAACAGAGCCAGGGAGCCTCTTCCTTGATGAGGTAACAAGCATTTACTTGTTTAATTGGGGCCTGTATTCCAGCTGAGGCACGTCAAATACCTTCTGCTACCGCAGTGCCGGTTGGGACAGCAGAGGAAGAACACATAGTGGTGCGGACATTACACGAGTAGTGCGCTGAGACAGTGCAGAACGAAGAGCAAAGCAGGTCTTCCCTTTGTCTCAGGGCACATTGGCTCAGGAGAGAACCCATTATTGGGTGACAGGGGAGAGTTACTGAATTCCTATTGTGTGGAAGTATTGGATTATTTGCAATATTCCCCATCTAATTGTGCATATAGAGCTACGTATGCCAATCACGCATGAATGAATTAAGGTTGTGGAATGGTCGCTCTGAGGTTCAAGGTTGGGGTTGGAGGGAAACAAAAGAACATTAAGCATCTGCATATAAGATATGAAGCATCTGGTAGTTCACTATAACCACACAGAAACACAGTGGAGGGTTATTGTGTTCACTATAACCACACAGGAACACGTGGAGGAGTTATTGTTGTTCACTTATAACACACAGAACACAGTGGAAGAGTTCTTGTAGTTCCTATA
>OLKM01000917.1:0-95000 GCA_900291075.1 Melanogrammus aeglefinus
CAGGCCGATGAGGCCGTCAGGACCACATCCTCTGCTACTAGCAGTGATGAGTTCCTCAGACCACCCCACCACGGTCCACTATGCCTCAATATCCTATCCACGAATATCACAAACTGGATTGGTAACTAAGTGCAGGCCTGGCAAAGACCAACACCCACTTGGAACGAAACTGAACGCGGACACAGCTGCACCCAATCTGTTTAGGTTTCAAAATTAATAAATTCAAATGTTTTGCATTCAAGTATTGTATCGTTAGCGAAGGAACCACACGGGGGACAGGTTTCAGACGTGAACTGCGGCTCTCGCGCCAAAAGGGAACTGCCTTTATTGTTCACAACAGAACACACAACAAACGCAGGGTTCTTCCAGAACACTAAGCATCCCGGTGACGCGGCCTGATTCCCCCCCAACTCCAGCAGGTGTCCACTAATAAGTGAACCACTGCAACCACCTCATGTCAGTAGTACCGTCAAGGACCCAGGAGGGAGGCAAGGTCCAACAAATAATGGTCTGAACTGTCCCAGGATCCTTTGCGGCACTCGGGACCGGCGTTTGCACCCACAGTCGCCACACAGCCCCAATCTAAGAGGTCGATCGTCCTGACGACCCCAAAACACTGCCCTGAGTGTTCAGGGGGCTGGTGCTGAGGGCCAGGCTGTCTGGGCCCCTGCCAGAGACTCCACATGGACTCTCCGCAGTCTCGGTGGCAGGAAGGTGGGCCGTGTCAAGACCGCCGGTGACGTCTTCTGGTCCAGTACTTCTCCCCCTGCCCCGACTGGAGCCACAGGGTCTCTGTTCCGAGGGTGATGGTCAACCCGGCCACGTCCACGCGGGCCCCCCAACGCGTCAGCAGGTCCAGGCCGATGATGCACGGGTCCTGGATGTCGGCAAGCCAAAACTCGTGCGCCAGCTCCTGTTCCCCCACCCCGACGGCCACTTGCCCCTCATTCTGGTCCCCTCTCCCGTCGCCGCCGCCAGCCGGACGCTGGTCAACGTCCACCTCCCCGGGAGGACGCCAGGACGCACTAGGGAGACCGTCGACCGCGTGTCCACCAGGGCCCGGCAGGGCCGACCGTCGAGGCTGCACTCCAGGAACAGCCCACGGGCGCGACCCGGACCATGGGGTGGTTGTCCCTCCCTAACTGGACCACTCTGCCGTAGTGCTCCGTCTCGGGGCGCGGGGCAGTCACGGGCCAGGTGGCCGGGCTCGCCACACCGGAAACAGCAGCGGCCGCTTGTCCCAGACGCACGCTGGTCAGGTGGTGGTGGGAGACGCTGGGGCGGAGTCCAGGCCTCCCCCAGCACCACCTCTGCGTGTGCCGCCACGTCGAGGGCCGCGTCGAGTGTCTGGGGCCTGGTGAGCCGGACGTGCTGCCGCAGACACTCCGGCGCAAGACCCCGAAGGAACGCGTGTAGGGCCAGTTCCTCCCTAGCAGTAGCAGAAAACTGGGGGTACCCACGGTTGGCGTAGAGCTGGACGTCCGCGGCGAACGCCCCAAGGCGCTCTCCCTCCTGGCGGCGGCGGCCGGCGAGTTGCTCCCTACTCTGCTCCCTGGTTGGGTCCTGGGGGTTCAGCTGCTCTGCTGGGGCCAAGTCGAGGGGTACACACTCTCCCGTGCCCTCCAACGCCAGGGCAAGATGGGTTGCCGACTCCTTCGCATCCCATCCGTTATGCCAAGCAGCGAGCCGGAACTGCGCCAGGTAAGGCTCTAGGTGTGTCGCCGCAGAAAACTTGGGCAGTTTCACGGGAGCCCTGACCATCAGGTGGCGGTCGACCGCCACTGCTTCCATAAGTGCAGTTTAGATTCGCAATATTGGAGAGAGTTGTCTCCGCTCGTCCCCTACGCAGACAGTCAATATTAACTTAAGTCATTGAAACATTGTTAGCAATTGTTAATAGATGATCAGTTCGTTTTACTGCTTCCATGGCTGCAACGCTCTGTGTGTCCGTGCGCCAATTTGTTTCTTCCTTCTTCTTCTTTACGGTTTCTCTATGCACAACTCCACTACTTCCTGGACTTAGTGCTGCTCCTTTATTTCCTGTCTTACATTACTTGACAAACTGATTAATCCAGGTGTGTCTGAGTAGTCACAATGGTCAGACAAACCTGGATTAATCAGTTTATCCAATAATGTAAGACAGGAAATAAAGGAGCAGCATTAAGTCCAGGAAGGAGTGGAGCTGTGCAAAGAGCCCATTGGCGGTTGAAAGAAACCAACTTGTAGGTGCATTACCGCCACCTTCTGGACTGGGGTGTGAACGGGCGATAATGCAGCAAATAAAAAGGAAAAGAATAAATAAAATAAATAAAAATGAAATAAAACAAACAAAAACTAGATTCTTTCTGCTACAAAAATTTCCCTTAGGAACTTAATACATGTATTTTGTGCACATCTTCTGATGAAGGATTTTACTTAAGCTTTGCTTAGAGGAACCTGCATCTGATATCTTGAGTGCTTGTTTGGCCAGAATATCCACTTGCTCATTTCCCTTCACACCAACATGAGCAGGAACACAGATAAAATGTGTGAACATGCCCTTCATTGGCAGTCTGTACATTATAAGAAATACTTCATTGATTAGATCCAATCTAAGTGACGACCTTCCTGATCTAATGTTGGATAAAGCTGAAAAACTGCCAGAGGCAATAACTGTGTTGAGTATCCCCTTCTCCTCTATCCACTGTAATGCCAATATCACTGCCAACAGCTCTGTGGTGTATACAGATACATGGTCTCATGGTCTGATATTATCATTCCCCGGGGTGCATACTGCTGCACCTGCTCTCCCTTTGACTGGATCTTTGGAGCCATCTGAGAAAATGAAACCTGAGTTTGTGAAATGTTGATCACAATAGTTCTTCACTATGCGACACACTGGAAGATGTCTGGAATTATTCTTCAATTCCAGCTGTACATTGAGGTCAACACTTGGCAAGGGAATGACCATGAGGGAGGAGTTGATGAGAATGAAACTGCAGAACTATACTGTAGTTGACATAACCCAACAGTTGCTTTTGCATCACCAACCCATCCAAAGCTCATGAGATGAGACTCATTGTGTACCCAGCAGTCTTTCAAAACGCTCTTTGCAGGATGTGTATCACAGTGCCCCTGAAGATTAACCCAGTATGCAAGCATTAACTTAATTCTTCTTCTTCTCAGAGGCATTTCTCCCATCTCAGCCTGCATTGCTGACACTGGAGATGTTTTAAATGAACCAATACAGATTATCAAGGCCTGCACTTCTATCCAGTTTCTTGAGATGTATTTCTGCTGCTGAAATGACAATACACCCATAATCAGATCTCATGAGTGCCAGATATATGTTTAGTAGAGATGATCTACTCGCTCCCCACTCCTGTCCTGCCAAACAACAAAGTATATTAATGCCCTTTTTGCATATATTCTGAACCTTTGTTATCCATGTTAGCTTTTGGTCAAACCATATACCAAGAAATCTGACCGTTTTAACTTGTTCGAGGGGTTGTTCATAGTTTTATTGATATGGGTGTAATTTTATGTCGTCTAGAAAAACAGATCACCTGAGTTTTAGCCACAGACAGTTTGTATCCCCATTGTTTCGTCCCTCCCTCCACTTGACCCATCGCAGCTTGAAATTTTCTTTTCCAAAAAGAGACATTGCGGCCTCTTATCCACAAAGCAGCGTCATCTGCATGCAAAGACCTTCCCACAACGTGGTCAAGCAGAGAAAAAAAAAGTAATTTATCATGATGACGATTTGTTTCATATCTGGCAACCCAGGGTACTCGGAGGACAGGAATATCAACGCACAAGCCAGACAAAGGTACCGACCCAGAACGTAGGCTATTTCTATGGATAACATTGCTATTTAATGTTAATCTCTTTAATCTATGATGAGATATAATGGTTAATTAATCATTTAAGCCTAGTAAAATACATGTGTTACATATATAGCGCCTGTATGGTTAATTAATCATTTAAGCCTAGTAAAATACATGTGTTACATATATAGCGCCTGTAAAACAAAAACAAATATAGGCTATAAACAATATATTATAATATATGAGAAAAATATGTATACTATAATATTTTCTGTGCTAAATATTAAGTAACATAAAGTAGTAGGCTATTTAGGTAAAATTGAGAAATGCTCCCCCTGAGTCATTGGCCATGACTGTGCAGATTTTCGGGTCTAGTTTAAATCAGGACGTCCTGCTGCGTAGCCGGAACCTTTGAAGGGGAAGAGTTATGAAGGAGCACAGGGATTCAATTATGTCCGATGTCCCCAGCAATGCGCCAGAACGTGAGTATTAAATCCAATTGTTTGTATTATTTAACGTCGAAAGGAGAGAGTCTCTTGTTTTTGGGAGATTTTAATTAAACGTTTACATTTTGTAGTTTACTTTGTCGGTTTCACAGATCAGCAAAATATTTCATTTGTCTTGCGTCATCTCCAGGCGCTTCGAGAAAGTTATTGTTGAAGCTTGCTTCGAAGTGTACACCTGTAATACGTGTGTGTGTGTGTGTGTGTGTGTGTGTGTGTGTGTGTGTGTGTGTGTGTGTGTGTGTGTGTGTGTGTGTGTGTGTGTGTGTGTGTGTGTGTGTATATAGATTGTGTGTGGTGTGGTGTTGTGTGTGTGTGTGTGTATATATATTGAATAATAGCCTAACCTTATGTTACAATGTGAAATCAGTTCGGCCAGTTGTCAATGACCTAAACAGTTATCCATGATGGCTCACTTCTAATGTATGGACCTTGAGTCTGAAATAAAGTGTATCTATCTATCTATCTATCTATCTAACAAAGATGATGTTACCGCGGAAGCTTAACTCGCGTGTTTTTAAAAACACATGAACTGTAAAGTATGAAGTTATTTAAACATTTCATTGAAGGGTCTACAATAACAATTCTGTGATCTAACTAACCCTACAGTTTATTTTATCTGGCTTCTCTAAAAAGGTTCATTCAAATGTTTTCAGACTGTCCTGGGACTACCAGTGAGAAGGCAGGGAAGGAGTCGGCATGCAAGGGCTGTCCCAACCAGACGCTCTGTGCCTCCGGGGCCACCAAGGCCCCGGACCCCGGTGAGACGACGACCACTCTTTCTTCGACCTATGGGGCTTCACTAACAACAATAATGCAGCCGTTGTTGTCAGTGGTACATATGCAATGTGCCTTTATTGATCATAAATCCTATTTAATCAGTAGCGTACCGAGGGGGTTTAAGTCGGGGCCTTCAGTAAAGAACTCCACCAACCAAACACACAAATTTCACATTAGTTGCCGATACAGCCGACACAGCCACAATATGCACTGCTGCATAACATTCACAACAAGAAAGTTGACCTTCAGCAACAACAACAGCAGCGCACACGCACACCACTTTGCATTACCGCAGAGCTAGAGTAATGCAGCATCACCAGCAGATCTTTCCTTACGTCACTCCGCAACCAGACTGCACATCACTCACATGACACAAAAACAAGTGTTCAGTTATTGTTGTTTTCACCGGATGCTTTTGCAACTTCAACGGATTCAATAAAGTAGCCTATAGCGACAATATTACAAGTGCAACAGCAGTTCATTAACAAAAATGAAACATACAAGTAGGCCTTTATGCCACATATTTTACAACAGCTATTCAGCCAGAATATTAAGCCCACAGGAGTAGTAGTGAACGGGTTAATTTAATATGCTTATTAAACGGCATCCACGCAAAGCATTACCATTAAGCCGTCCCTAGTGTTTAGCGCTGATTGCTGTTTTCACCGGATGCTTTTGCAACTTCAACGGATTCAATAAAGCATGTACGTCATTACTTGACACTTAAGGATGGTTAAACATGACTATAAATCATTATAACAACGTTTATAGGTCATAAAAGTCGAAAAAGCATAATAGGTTGCGCTTTAAATTAAAATCATCAAATTGCGTAAGCTTTGTGTGTCCATGACGTCTGAACATTTTAAAAGGCAAAAGAGGTTTTTCTTTGAGGGCCCGACCCACCGGGTCCCTAACCCACTCCCTCTCTGTCCCCCCAGCCATCGCGGAGATAGCGGAGAAGATGCTGACGGTGAAACACAAGATCCTGGTGCTGTCTGGGAAGGGCGGGGTGGGGAAGAGCACCTTCAGCGCGCACCTGGCCCACGCCCTGGCCAGCGACGCCAGCAAGGAGGTGAGGGGGGAGCGCGGCCGGCCTGGGCTTTTATACAAATAAATGTGAACAGCATTAACATTACCTCTGGATTAACGCGGGCTACGTTTACACGAAGACGGTCTGAACAGAAGACGCAAAAGTGACGTCACGTCTTCACTTTTTATTCCGCGCTTAGATGTGTTTTCGGGAGGAAATCTGCGTGCATACGGTGACGCAAAAGTGTGTGGAGTTCGATTGGGTATGCATGCCAGGCGGCTAGGTGGCGCTGTGGTACACTATCACACAACACCGCCATGTCTGAGCGCATGCGTGGAATCTTACTTTTACCTACGACGCGGAAACCAAAACATAATTACAGATCCTTCTCTGTTCAGTAATACTCTCTGTACATATCCTGTACATTTCGTGGAAAGACTCCTGTAAGTTTATTAGAGCTGTCAGCGCAGCTTGACGGTCCAACGCATGGAAATAATCCAACATGTTTGTTTATTTCCCTGTACTGGCGCTGAGTGTGAGGTAAACGCGTATGCGACCTGAGCAGATCTGAGCAGAGTTTTGCGTCTTGGCAGTGTAGACGGAAACGCTACGGCGGAGCGTATTCAAGTTTTCCACTCTGGAGGGCGGTTTCAGATTTTTGCATTTTTAAGCCCAAAAAACGCTGTCACCGTCTAAACAAAAGGCACTTGTGATCAGATATTTTGTTTTCGTTTTGTAACCGCAAGCGTCCTGGTGTAAAGGGGGTCTTAACCAGCCCCTGTGCACTGGACTCTACCTGGCAGCCTAGAGGACGTGTAAGACCTGTTTGGTGGAAATCGGTGGGTTCCAGATCCACTCCTGCTCCGCGTTTGACTCGGTTACGACAGAGCTTCATGGTATAGCGGGTCACACCCGACGCACCAGCGTACCATAGTAGAACGACAACACGTCTGGACATTAGATACTAGGTTCGGTTCTGTGTTTTAATATTATCAGTCCCAATGGATGATGCGGCGACGCGTTCCCTGGTGTGTTTGTAGAAATGCAAGCGCACCGTCTTTTAGCGGGCGTGTGCCCCCCTGGCTATGGAAACAATAGAAGTCTCCCTTTGGCCGCAGCATGCTACTGCTTGCCTCCTCGTACTCTTAATTCAAACCGATGGTACTTTATGCTTTTGGTGGAGTAGCCCGCAGGGAAGGTTAAAGAAGGAATCTTAATAACTCAACCTTGTAGAAATGTCACAGAAAAAGTGCTGCTGCTATTGCAAGTAGTGTTCTGCAAGTCATGGTGAGCATGCTAGCCAGCATTGGGATAAGATGCCAAACATTTGTTTTTCGTCACAGGAAGTTCAGGCTTCATTGTCTCATTGTTAAATGTTCTACTGACAAAATGGTGAAGTGAGATTGCAATGGAGGATTCGAACGGGAGGTTCGGATGCTTAACGCACACCCTGATCAACCTTAATATTTTAATTGTAAGTGAATAACTTTAAGTAACCAATCCCTCTGGACTATAATGAGGACGGCTTTGGTCTGGTTTATTATCTCTCATCATGAAGACAGAGAGGCAGTTATTGTGTTTGTTGTTATCAAGAAAAAATGAGAGCAAAGGGTGAGAACAGACATTGATGTACTGGGCTCAGTCTCTCTCCCACCACCTCGTCCGTCCTCTGCTTGGGAGGGCAAGGGAGAATGAATGAACGGCCAAGTACACCCGTCTGTTGTGAGATAGCAGGCCGCCCGTTGGGAGGGCACACCCACACCGCACACGGTTTCAGGGGGATGGTCACCGACTTCTAGTGGCTCTTGAGCTGGTGTGTGGTGTGTGGGGACTTTCTCGTATGCAGCCGGAGTTCTCCAAGGAACGCTCGGCACGCTCAGACTTTTGCAGTAAAATATTCATGCAGCACAATGTGTCTGTGTCTGTTAGGGCAAAAGCCAGTCAAGCAACTTTTCTTCCATTTCATTTCTTCATAACGCTGAGCTTGCTGCTGTTGTGGCTTGCTGGCCCTCCAAAAGAGAAAGTCCCCATTTCCTGTCCAGACCAAATGCTACGGATACAAGTTGGATCTGCTTGTGACCTCGTTCTTTACTCTCCCAATAGTTCCACTGTGTACACACACACACACACACACACACACACACACACACACACACACACACACACACACACACACACACACACACACACACACACACACACACACACACACACTGGAACCTTTTAATAACTTGTAATAAATTGGCAGCAGGTCATTGCAGTCTGACGACCAACTTGTTTTAGGCCACACACTGCACCACTCTGCTGCCCTCTGGTGGTACTCCTTCCACGTAGCACAAGAACACATCCACGTTCACATTCATGGTTTGGGCATTTAGCAGACGCTTTTATCAAATGTGACTTACATCCACACGCACAAAAAAGACTAAAATCCTACCTGCATGTATGCTGTAAGAAAACAAAAATAATAGTCCTATAATGCAGGGTACTGAATACTTCATTGGGAAAATCCCCGGGACAGAAGGCCTCCAGTGCATAAAGGCCACATGCTTGGGCCTGAGCTATCTGCCGTGGTGAGACGTGTCTGCGTCGCCCTCTGTCTCACTGCGTCTCCCTCTGTCTCACTGCGTCTCCCTCCGTCTCCCTCCGTCTCCCTCCGTCTCCCTCTGTCTCCCTCTGTCCCCCTCCGTCCCCCTCCGTCCCCCTCTGTCCCCCTCTGTCCCCCTCTGTCCTCCGTCCCACTCTGTCCCCCTCTGTCCCTCGTCCCCCTCTGTCTCCCTCTAGTCCCCCTCTGTCCCCCTCTGTCCCCCTCTGTCCCCCTCGGTCCCCTCCTCTTCTCTCTCCATCCCCCTCTGTCCCCCTCTGTCCCCCCAGGTGGCCCTGCTTGACGTGGACATCTGTGGGCCCTCTATTCCGAGGATCATGGGTCTGGACGGAGAGCAGGTCAGTGCCCCGACCCCCGCACGGCCCCCTACCTACGTGCACCAAGCCTGACGATAAACCTGACATGTTCCTTTGTCGCCGTAGTCTTCTAGATCTCCCCGTCCACATCGGATAAAAAGAATCCTGGACGAGATCACATGTAGTACAATTACATCATTATAGAAATGTGCTCAAAATGAATGAATGAAATGTATTTTAGGGAGAACAATTCAAATCAAGATGTTAGATAAGTACCTCCTGGAAGCCCCCCCACCCCCACGTGCCCCCCTGGTTTGACCCGAGCTGAGCCTCACCTCTTGGTCTCCCCTCCAGGTCCATCAGAGCGGCTCGGGATGGTCCCCCGTGGTGAGTACCCCCCCCCCGCCCCCCTGAGAGCTGTATCAAAGCCCTCTCAGCGGGGGGCTCTGCGTGCTAAATCTCTGCGTTGTGATTGGTCCCCCAGTACGTGGAGGAGAACCTGGCCGTCATGTCCATCGGCTTCCTGCTCAGCAGCCCCGACGATGCCGTCATTTGGAGGGGGCCCAAGAAGAACGGTACCCTCACCTTCAGAGCCATGCACGTTGATTCACGACAGAGTGTGTGTGTGTGTGTGTGTGTGTGTGTGTGTGTGTGTGTGTGTGTGTGTGTGTGTGTGTGTGTGTGTGTGTGTGTGTGTGTGTGTGTGTGTGTGTGTGTGTGTGTGTGTGCCTACCAGTAATTCTCCGTGGCCGCCCCCCCTGTTCGACCAATCAGGCATGATCAAGCAGTTCCTGAGGGATGTGGATTGGGGGGACCTGGATTACCTCATCGTGGACACGCCCCCTGGCACCTCGGACGAGCATCTGTCCATCGTCCAGTACCTGAGCACTGCTGGTATCGACGGGGCGGTGATCATCACCACACCTCAGGTAACGCACGCACACACACACACACACACACACACACAGTCACACACACACTCAGTAACAGTCACAACACAGTCACAATCACACACACACACACAGTCACACAGTCACACGCACACACTCTCACACACACAGTCACACACTCACACACAGTCACACACACACACACAGTCACACACACTCTCTCACATACTCACACACCCTCTATCCCTCTCTCTTTGCTGTCCTCCAGGAAGTGTCCCTGCAGGACGTGCGTAAGGAGATCCGGTTCTGCCAGAAGGTCAAACTGCCCATCATCGGCGTGGTGGAGAACATGAGTGGCTTTGTCTGCCCCAAGTGCAAGGTGAGGGTCCCCCGCCCCCGCCCCCTCAGTCCGGTCACTTTCAGTCATCCACCTTTTTTACTCAATATGTATTTTGCGATTAAAATATTTATTTGCGATTAATCGCATTAATGCCATAATTAACTCGCGATCAATCGCACATTCTTTTTCTATTCTAAATATCCCTTGATTTGGTGCTGCTAGCCTTTTAGTGAGATCAGAGAGTGTTGAGTAGGACAGTAATAAGATATATTTGGTAAGATGGATATAAGAAGAGAGACCCGCAGTGAGTTCAACCCGGTTGACATCGGACAGGTGCATGACAGCGGTAGGCCTACCGTTAAACTTCACTAGCCCGGGCTTTTATTTAGTTCAATTACTGAACTTTAGAACAAAACTCTTGCTCAGCAAAGATGTTTTGGTGTTGTAGTTTTTCTCACCTGATTAGTTGTTGCTAGACAGCAGGTGATAGAACTACGTTGGCCAAGTCAAAAGAGTGTTAACGCCGTTAATAATAGGGGTGGGCAAAAATATCGATATGGCAATATATCGCGATACGTTATGCCGCGATACGATATTCAATATTTAAATATCGATTTAAAAAAAAAAAAAAAAAATCCCAAAAATTTTTTTTTCTTCAATTTTTTTTTTCAAATAATAAATCATGTTTCAGACGTAAATCCAGTACGCCTTCCACACCTGTGCTCCGCGAGGTGTCACTGTACTGCTACCTCAGACAGTGTGTTGTACATGCAAATATGTTGTTGTAACTTGCACTTGTATAAAATGGCATGGATAATTTGAATTACATTGTTTTGACTCAGTTTGTTCCATGAATTATCACCATCGTCTGATGTACACAACTCGGATTTTATGATGCATAATGCCTTTTACATTTTTCAGTGAACTATGTAGAATATCGCAATATATCGCAAAATTTGGATATCGCAATATCGTATCGTATCGTGACTCAAGTATCGTGATGCGTAACGTATTGTGAGGTCCTTGGCAATACCCACCCCTAGTTAATAACGCGTTAAACTGACAGCACTAGCATTTTGCATATTTTATCATGCATACAACATATGATAATATAATATCATATGTGTACATATATCTTATGCCTTGCATGTCATACGTAGAACCCCATGAAATTATTGAATGACAAAGCTTGACTGACCTCTGACCCCCCCGTGTCTCGCTCCTCTGCTCCAGAACACGTCGCAGATCTTCCCTCCGACCTCCGGGGGTGCTGAGCGTATGTGCCAGGAGCTGGGCCTCCCCCTGCTGGGGAAGGTGCCCCTGGACCCCAGGATCGGGCGCAGCTGCGACGAGGGCCGTTCCTTCCTCAACGAGGTGCCCGACTCCCCCGCGGCCCTGGCCTACAACAGCATCGTGAAGAGTGAGTCCCCCCCCCCCCCCCAGAGCGTCGGACCGCGAGGAGAGCTTCACTGTGGTTCTCCATGTTCAACTCTCAGCTTGTGTCTGATATCCTGATGAGAAGGCTCTTTGGCTCTTTGTTCCTGCGTCGGGCCGCATGAGGCCGGCCAGATGATAGGAAGCATGTTTTGCATATCGGACCATCTGTCGTGACTTTGAATTAACTAATAGGTGCACACTACTTATTCAAGAAGTACGAGCAACGGAACTCTAATTATGAAAAAGTTATGTAGGAATGCAGTACCGTCAAAAGTTGAACGGGTCCATTTGGTCAACCTGTCTCTGTCTCTGTCTCTGTCTCTTTGTCTTGCTCTCTTTGTCTCTCTCTCTCTCTCTCTCTCTCTCTCTCTCTCTCTCTCTCTCTCTCTCTCTCTCTCTCTCTCTCTCTCTCTCTCTCTCTCTCTCTCTCTCTCTCTCTCTCTCTCTCTCTCTCTCTCTCTCTCTCTCTCTCTCTCTCTCTCTCTCTCTCTCTCTCTCTCTCTCTCTCTCTCTCTCTCTCTCTGTCTCTCTCTCTCTCTCTCTGTCTCTCTGTCTCTCTCTCTGTCTCTCTCTCTCTCTCTCCTCTCGCTCTCTCTCTCTCCAGGCATTCAGGAATATTGTTCCAACCTTGTGACAGAGGAGCAGAGCATGGACTGACACAGCCGCCCTATTGCACTGGTAAAGAACACATGACGCCGCGATGGCAATGACAAATTATGGAATCAATCGACTTCAGAATCTAAATTGAAATCGAGAACAAATAAATTGCAGTGCATTGATGAATGGATATTCTTACCCAGCCCTATTGAATATATGTTGTTCCAGGACCCGCCGTTCTATACCCTGCTATCCAAGAGGTCCCTGTTCACGATGGACTCGGTAGAAGGGGACTACAGTCATCGGCCCAGAGGAGACAAGACTCATCGTAACCTTCAGCAATAGACGGATAGATGGACATTCCTTTATTACATGGATGGTAACTGTTTTTTAAGGATACTTAATATATACTACTCCATTTTGATCAGTGTGTCCTAAAGTGACACGCACCAGTGTTTATGTCACTTTAATTATGTCTATCATTCTTCATATTTTTATATGAATTTGTGTATAGGTTGTTTTTTTTGTATGATTCACCTGTAATTACTGATCAATAAAGATATTGTATGATTTATGTAATTTATTTAGCTTCATTTTTGTTTCACTGTTATCCCAAAAATTGTCAAATGAAATCAAATTATCAAAATAAAATACCTATACCTTTTGGCAATTAGAACTAAGCCTACCCATTGAAATGATATGATGCACATATCGTAGGTCTAATTAGATTATCGGCAGTAGGCCTACTGCGGAGACTTTTAGTCTGTCGGACGTTGGCTCGAAATGATTGCCACCATTTCTGGATGAATGGAATACTGGTTATTAAATTGGTAGCAATGTTTTTTCATGTCAATGTTATAAGGAGTGTGTTAATAGGTCGGATTCTCCGGGAGGGCTAAGCCAGAATGTCCTCAGATCTAGTTACGCCCCTGGCAATTAAATTACTGCGTAGTTATTTATTATTATTTTATTGAGTTTCGTTTTCAGTGAATGCGGTGCCTTCCAGGAATTCCGCTTTTTTTTAGTTTATATTATTCATAAAAATATTATATTTTTACGATAACTTAGAATTAAATATTATCTGTCCAACATAAATACACTCAGAGACAAAAAATGACAGCAGCAACCTTAGTAGTGCGCATTGAACTATTTGAACACACTTTGAAGGACCAGGCCAGGATTCACGTGTTTGATTATTTTAAGAGTAGGCTACGACACGATTTTTAAAATCATGTCGCCTAGAAGGGGTAGCGTCAAGGGGGGGATGTTGCCAATGTTGTGTTCACCTTAAAAAAAAAAATGCCAAGCGAGGTGCGGTTTGGCGGTTTGTATCCCCACGAGGGGGGCCGGTGCTCGAACGGTGTCAGGTACTTACCATCCCAACAACATAGGCCTACACCGTTCAATACTCTCCACCAAGTATGAAGTAAGTAACCACTATCAGTATGACTTTTTCGTGAGCTGCAAATACAGTGTTCGAACCCATTGACATGTCACTTTTTGTATAGGCCTACGCGATATTTCAACAGTTTATAAGTTTACATTTCTTTCCAAATATAAACATGCCCTTTGTCTGAAATGAAAGCGAAAGTAGTCCAGTGGCTGTGTCTCGCCCTGTCTCGCTCCTCTGCAGAAGTCGTTTGAGGACAGCATCCGAGGGGAGCGCCTCGGCCGGATGACTACATACAGCATCGGGCACACAGCGCAGCCATGCAGGACGGGCCGGCAGGTGATAAACTTACACATTACATACACATCAACGCTGCAAGCGCTGGTGGCCAGTAGCGCTCGGTTTCTTCCCTTGGCGCGACCTGTCATTGTGCAGTCTGCGTCACTGTAAATGTATCGAGACATTTCATATAGACTACTCCGACTCGTATGTGAATTGATTTTGAAAGTAGGCTATCTATAAGTTTTAGTTTCATGTTTTATATTTTTATTCGATTTACAAAATACAACGTGAATAATCTCCCACACATGTGCTTTTGTATAGGTCTGCCTATGCAAATATTTTTAATGAGGTCTAACTACCAAAACACAGAAAGTGTGATGAGCCCACACACCTAACAAACTAAGAATATAATTGCTCAAATAGTAACATAAAACCGCCAAAATTAATAGATGTGAAAAATATTGCAATATATTAGTGGAAAATAATGTCACAGCACAATGCCCCTTCTCAACGACTGCTGTTGGAGGAAGTTAGTGAAGGAAATGTATTCGACAGAGGTGGCTAACGAAACTGTAAAGCAAGCTTAATGAATAATGTTTTGACTATCTTGAGTTTCCTTTAATTTTTGTCCTTTAGCCTTTTACCTGATGTGACTTGTGTATATACTGCTCTGCTATTGCTGTTATTCTTTGTTCAGCGCCTAAAAATAGCTAGATAGTTAGATAAGGCTACTCCAAGTTGCATTTGTGGTCAAGTTGAAGTTGAAGCTGGCATTGAATTGGCTATTTAAGTACACGTGTGTGTTGTCTTGAGCGTTTGAGCATTATCTGCAGCCTCATCATCCAAATGATTAGTGCGTGTTGACAGTGCACCTGGTTATAGGTTTAGACTTCTTCATTTGCAGCTTCAGGGTGGATTCCCCTGATATCCGATGCAGCGTATAAAGAATGAGACTCAACTTTCTGAATACTTATTTCAGGGCTTAGCGTTCATGTCGTTACATGTGGCCAAGGAAGCCTGTTGAGACATTGAGGGCTTTGCAAATGTGTGAATACAGCTCAATTAGAGGGACAGCAGAGTAGTGACCTTCCAACATCCCCTTAAGGTCTTTAACTCTGCGCCGAAAAAGAGTCTGAGGTATACTTGGCTCATGGTTTGAAAGTGAAGCCTCCTCATTCTGAATGAAAGGCGTTCCCTCTCTCCCACTAGGGGATGGAGGGCATGGAGAAGATCCGAACCACCCCTCGGACATCGAAGAGCTTCCAGGTAAACACAGCAACAAACAAAAGGGAACATCCCTATCATGCACAAAGGTTGGCAGCTAAACTCAAGTTCTGCTCTGTGTTTTATTGTCTCAGCGGTCCGCACGAAATGATGTTGACTTTAATTTTACCGTAGCCCTCACTTCCGCGATGATTAAAACATGAGTGAAGAGTGAAAGAGTGAAAACATGAAGAGTGAAATCTCAGATGATAAACGTAGTGTGAGGTAACCAGAAGGCAGAGACTATACTCCACCAACTGTGTTGGTATTACAACATTTGCCTTCATCATGTTCTTCATGATCTTCCTCTCCTCCTACCTAGATGTTGAAGAAATGGAAGAGTTCCTGGCTACATTCACAGGTGAGTGGAAATGTCCCAGCCACACACACGCGCGCACACACACACACACACACACACACACACACACACACACACACACACACACACACACACACACACACACACACACACACACACACACACACACACACACACACACACACACACACACACACACACACACACACACGTGCGCACACACACGACCCGGCCCAAGTAAAGTCTCTCTCACGTAGAAAACACCACACTCCAAGACCCGTTCAAAGGCCGGTGGGGCGTTTATTCATTAATAACGGAAAAAAACCTGCGGGGTCTGTGCCCAACGCTGGAGAAACAAAAATCATACAAGTGACTCCGTGAGCCATGGTGGTGTCCAGGGAATTGTCTCTCCGGCCGGGCCGGTCTCGTCCCTGGCAAGGGAGGAGAAGGGGCATCACTCCCCGTCGAGTGATGCCGTCCCGGGGGGTGCGTGCCGTGCCGGTGAGCGTCGCCCCCTGGCGTGCGGGTTCTTTCGTGGCCGCTGGGGAAGTCTGTTACATCCAGGAGTCTGCTTGTCCGTTTCGGGTCCTGGAGGTACCCTGCTGGGACTCCCGGTTCCTTCCCCTGGGAGAACAACAAACGGCCTCTTTAAAGGGTGCCTGATCTTCCTCCCCCTCTGCCGCAGGTGTTCTCCATTGTGTTGATTGGAGTTACACAATGGATGCTCT
Organism: Melanogrammus aeglefinus; assembly: GCA_900291075.1. Taxonomy (NCBI): domain Eukaryota; kingdom Metazoa; phylum Chordata; class Actinopteri; order Gadiformes; family Gadidae; genus Melanogrammus; species Melanogrammus aeglefinus. The sequence goes on from OLKM01000917.1 coordinate 16,267, forward strand.
CTGGCTCCGTGCGGTATACGCCCTCCACCGCCTCTCCCTCGGGCCACCTGGCCTGAGGCTTTGGGGCCGGGTTGCCACAACAAACACACACACAATCACACACACACACACACACACACACACACACACACACACACACACACACACACACACACACACACACACACACACACACACACACACAGTCGAAACACGTACTCACAATTAACTTCTTCTTTCCCCCTAGACCAAGATACCCTCTTTGAGTTGGCAAAGAGCAACTCTGTCTCCACAGAAGTCCAAGAAACCCCAGACGCCAACAGTAAGCATCTCGTTCACCTTAGTTTACTTCCCTTTACTTGCTCAACAGCGACGTTACTGCAGAGGAATCGCACTGTGTTAATAAAGGAACGAAACCCACCGTCCTAGCAGATCTTGCAGGCGGAGATGCAGTGTTTTCGGCATCCAATCCAGAGAGTGCATCGACTGCCTCCACGCCTCCCTCAAGCAGCCTGCAGCTCCATCCATCCCTCCAGATGCCTTTTCAGTTCATCACTCTGGGCCAGGCAGATAGACGTCAGCATCCCACTTTGACCATTTCTCAGCACTCCCTGATTGCCCTTGCGCTGTCCGGTTCGGCCGCAAGGACAACAACATACATTTTGGGTGAGTGCTTTGGTGCTTTGTGAGGAGTTGTATATAATGTGACTCTGTGTGAGCACTCTGCAGGACATATGAATACTAATATGAATTGTTAAATGGATTCCAGATGGAACTAAATCACCGCAATATTGTCTTGGCCTGGTCTTGAAGTCTGTGGTGCGGAACAAATATACCTTTCAGGACTTTCATTTATTAGCGGTGTCCTGCTTATAACTAATTATAACTGCAAAGAAAACAATCTTTGTTTGATTGCAAAGCTGACTCAGTGCCTCAGATAGGGTTCATGTTTCATGCTGTACTCTTGTGTGTTTTAAGGTTGTTGAAACCTGTCCTTTTCATACTAATCGAAAAGGTAAAGGTATACATGAGACCACATTGTTTTCATTCTTCAACATGTATTTCCCGACACAGTGCCCACTACATCACCACCTCCTGTCCCGACTCCTTCCCCCGGTGAGTAAAGACACGTGACGGTATTGAATACCACACATGGATGTTGATAACGTCAATCTGGAGTACAAACAAAAGACGTCATAGGTCGGATGCTTTGCTGCACTCCACTACGTTATATTTGTCCGCTGATAACAGGGAACCTAAACAAATATACTACAGTACGGCAAAGTCACAGCTGTTTGAAATGTGATCCACAATCCACGTCAGGCCTGGTTCTACCGCCAATATACGGCACCAACACCAAACAACAGCATGCTGCGCTCCTTGGCCTCTGTGGATGGCAGAGTGAAGGCGTGCTCCTAACATGGGTGTCCCTCTGTGCACAGCGAGCGATGCGGTGGTTCCACTCCCCATGGTATCGGCTCCACAAGGGTCCATCTCAGGCGACGTTGGGGCGGGCCTGGCCACCCAGTTCCCCACCACTGGTGGGTCCAACATCCAGCCTCTTCGGAATAAAGATGGGAGCAATGTTTCAAAGGGTTTCATTCCGACCTGTACTTGTGTTCTAAGAAGTATAAACTGTTATAATCAGCTATTATTGATTTATTACCTAGTAATAGTAGTAGAGATTGAGGATACAATATTATTGGCTTGGCAACACATCAGATCACAGTGTGCTTGTGAAGCGAACGTTATAACCTCTGTCTTATTCCTCTAGAACGCGTTGAGGATTATATTGTTAAGGCAAAAGCTGAGATGGAGAAAACCTGCCTGCAAATGGAGGGGGGTCTTGACCTGTCACTCCCATTACATGGACACACCTTCTGGTCCGGAGGGACGTCCTGCGTTTGAAGAAGAAGGGCAACGCGTGCTTGGAGGAACTGCTGGACCATATGGGAGACACGGCCAGGCAGAAAGCCTCCCTCGGGCGATGTCAGGTGGAGTCCTGGAGGATGACATGTTGAAAACCCAAATGTGGCATTCATAAAATTTAAGCTTTTAAAAAAAACTCTCTTTGGCACCTCAACACTATCGCTTTTTAAAACGCAACATTTTGAAGGTTTATAATTTGACGTTTTTATGAGTTGCTATGTTGGGATAAGCAATGAATAGGTGTCTTCTAGAGATAGTGTTGGTCAGAACTGTGAAAGGTTTCTATTTGTGTTCTCAATTTTCTACAATGTTTCAGCTCAGGGGTGGGCTGGAAAAGTAATTTGGGCCCTGGACTGACGCACGTGTGCGTCCGTTTGGTTGGGAATATCAGTCCCTCCAGAAAAATGTGGCGTTTTTTGTGATTGTTGTGGTCAAAAATCCTTGAATATGTTGGCACGTTTTCTTAAAGAATGCGATGAAATACACATATTTATGCAATTTTATGCAATGAAATTGCGGGAACTTGCAAAAATTGCGGGAAATCGGCAATTTATGCAGTGAAAGTGCCGCATATTTGAAAAAATGTCGCCCGCCGCGTGAATATGCAGACTTTGGCTGATTATGCGTTGAATTATGCGATCATCATCGCGTTATTCTGGAGAGACTGGAATATGCGTAATCATGCAAAACAACATGTGCCTCTTTTCCACCATCCATTCCTCAGATCTTTGAGAGCTCAGCTGGATCCAAACCCAACCGTTCGGTGTTGGTCCTTGGCAACGCCGGGACAGGGAAGACCACCCTGATCCGGAGCCTGGGCCTTGACTGGTCCACTGGCTCCTTCCCCCAGTTTGACTTCTTCTTCGTGTTGGATGGTAAAGGCCTTGCTCTAACCAAGCCCACCTTCAGTCTGGCGACCATGCTGCTCGGTGGTCTCTTCCCGGGGACACCCCTATGCCTGGACCCCCATCAGGTCTTCAGTCAGGTCGCTGCGGCCCCCCAACGTGTCCTCGTGGTTTTTGACGGTTTCCAAGAGGCTTGGCACCTGGAATCTCTGCTGCAGGCTCTTCAAAAGGACCTTGTGGATGAACTCCAGAAGGATGCCAAGAAACAGGCCTTCACCGTGAGGGACTTATACTCCGCCCTGCTCCAGAGGGTTCTGCTACCCGGTTGCACCCTGATGATCGCGGCTCGGCCAAGAGGAGCCACCGGCAATCTCAGGCGCTGGGCTGACAGTCTCTTTGAGCTCTGCGGATTCAGCCCTACAGAGGTAGAAGGAGCTCTGTCCCGGTACTTCCCCGAACCGACCAGCCACAACACTGCCCTGACCCGGCTACAGAGCAGTCCATATATGTCCAGCCTTTGCTGGAACCCGGCCCTCCTTCGTCTGGTGTGTTTTGTGCTGGAACATTGTGATCATTGCGAGACCCTTCCCGACACACTCAGCGGACTTTGCCATCGAGCCTTGAGCCTAAAGTTGGCGCAGCAGTTTGGGGACAGGAGTGGCCACGATCCGTCGCCGGCCCACTCGCAGGTCAAGCTCGAAAGCGCCGTACGGGGGGGAAGCAGGCGTCTCAAGCACGTCAAAGTTAAGAAAGTCAACAAAAAGAGGCTTACCCGCTCCTGCACCCGAGAGGCCAGCAGCACTACAGACGACAAAGTAAAAGAGAAGGGGACACGTCGGAGCGAAAGAAGATCAAATCGAACGGCGGAAGAGACGAGGAAGGGCTGTTGGCTGAACTGAGCCGCTTGGCGTGGGAAGGGGTCCAACGGAATGACCTTGTCCTACCTCCGGGGCGAGGCTTCATGGCCACAGTGAGGGAGGTCGGCCTGAGGGCGGAACTCTTCCACTCCCTCCGTCTAGGGGGAACGCCGAAGGGAGACTCACGACAGGGGGAGGGAGGGGGGCAGGCAGGGCAGATGGAGAGTGCAGATAAAGAGGACAATGCAGGAGGGGAAGGAGGAAGAAGAGGGAGCGAAGAAAGGAAGAACCCCAGACGTAGGATGAAGAGTGATGAGGATTTTGAGGATGTGAGTGATGGTAGCCACGTTCTGTCGTGGTCGAATCCTTTCCTCCAGAGCTTCCTGGCAGGTCTTCACATATCATCCACAAGGTAAATTGGAAATTAAGAGCTCCAACGATAAAGGAGATTTGTTTGTAGGTTGTTTAAGTTAATCCATTGATATTGCTCCACAAAGACGTCAAAGTGATGGACAACAGAATCTAAACACATGAAATAATCATCACACAGGGATGTATCTAATCCACACGTATCGAATATCTTGTCCTTAACATAAATAAGATTATTACTGTATATCTCAAAGCTTATAGATTTGAAAGAGACTCATAGTTCTATGGGTATGGCCTGAATCCCCACTCTCGCTGTTTTGAATAATGTTTTTCTGATGCTTAATACAAACCTTGATAACCCTTAATAACATAATAAGAAGTAGATTTTCGATGTCAGATGTTCATCCATTTATTTAAGTGATTTGTGGCACATTTGCATTATTTGGATACGGGTAAGATCTCTCTCTCTGTCTCTCTCTCTCTCTCTCTCTCTCTCTCTCTCTCTCTCTCTCTCTCTCTCTCTCTCTCTCTCTCTCTCTCTCTCTCTCTCTCTGTTTTCCTGTCATCTTAGGAAAGCGTCTGGAATCCTGAAGACCTTCCCCATGCAGGTCGGCCTTGGGAGGGGTCGGCGACGGGCCCACAAGGAGGAACTGGACCTTGTGCAGAGGTTCGCCATCGGGACTCTCTTTCTGCACGCCAGTGTCTCCCGGGAATCCCCCTCCAAGCAGTCGGTCCTCGTCAAATACCTCAAGCGGCACCTGGGCCAGGCTGAACATAGCGCCGCCCACCTGTTGGAGGTGTGCCACTGCATCTACGAGTCCGGCATCAGCAGCACAGACACCCCATGGGGCACACTGCTCGCCGGGGTCATCCCAAAGGAAATGAACTTCCGGGGAGTGAGGATGTGGCCGTCGGATGTGTATGTGGTGGGGAAGGTTCTGGAACTTGTTGGAGGTGCGACGGGAGGTGCTAGGTTCTGCCTGGGACTCGAGGATACCGGGATACCGACGTCTGGAATCCTGTCGCTACTGGGGCTGAGCAACATTGCGTCGTACAGGTATGTATACTGTTTCAACCGGCAGTAAGGGGCAGTAGTGGTTGCTGAGGAGGTTAAGGTTAGGGTTAGGGTAGTTGCCAGAAAACGACTGACCCTCTATCTGGCAAACAGTGCTGTTGTGCCGTTTAAATGAGACATCCAACCCTTCACTGAGACCTTGAGGATGTTGTTATTATGTGAGGGGTGCAGCTTTCTTTTATCAGCTTGTGAGTCTCTTTTGTTAACTTTGAAAAGGCCTTACCCTTTCACCATTAATCCCATACACCCTCAGAGTTAAGGAATCAAAATGAACGTTAACGAGCGTTGGTAAAAAAAAACCCCCAGCTGCTGCTCTTCTTGTCCGATGTTCAGGGCATGCACTGCAGACGTCATCTCCATGTGGGAGGAGCTGGAAGAAAAGGAGGAGCTTAAACTTAAAGGGGCCATGTCCAAATTCAAGCTGAACCCAAAGGCTACCCAGGTGTGTCATGTCGATGACCTGGCACGGCTGGTCAGCATGCACAGGAGACTGACTGACAGGTAATATGCCACAATGATCCATGTGATACACTCCCATTTACCCATCACTGTCTATTTCGAGTTCAATAAAAACATATTTCAAATGGTGTTCACTGATCTCAATTTTAGTTAATGAATCAAGCCAGACCAAGCTTTGATTCGGTGGAAGGGCTTCTGAGTTCTACTATTCTCCAGCACAATGATACAATGATCGCACAATAAATACACGAATCAATGCATTGAACAACAACATTAAAGGCATAAGAAGTCATTTCTGTGTTTATGAAGTGAAGGCTGTGCTCTCCTTTTACTTCCAGCCAATCGGGTTCGGCCCTGGCGTCCGGGGTTCCAGCAGTGAAGGAACTACACAAGCTGGAGTTTGAGTAAGAAGGCTGTGCAGCCCATCAATGAAGCCATGCTCGGCTTACAGAGGTTGTCAATGACATGATGATGATGATGATGATGATGATGATGATGATGATGACAGTGCTCCTCCTCCCTAAAGGCTCTGTCAAGAGGACTGCACCCTGGCTCTGCCTAAGCTGTGGTCTCTCCTGCCAGGCCTCAACAACCTGCGCCATCTTGAGTCAGTATCAGTGTCAACGCATTCATTCCCCTTTTGTTACTTTGCGGCATTGATGTGCGTTTCTTTGCGTCTGTGTAATAGGATGCTTTTGTGTGTTTGTGTGTTTGTGTGGTTGTGTTTCTTTGTGTTCTTTGTCTTTTGCGGCCTCTCGCCGGCAGTCTGGAAAAGAGTGAGCTCGGAGATGAAGGAGCGGAGGCACTGGCTGGGGTTCTGGTTTCTCTCTCCCAACTCGAGATCCTAAAGTACGTCCCTCCACCAGGCCACACGTTCCCCTGGGTCACTTTGGCGTCAGTAATGAGCGCTAATAATTATTTCTAAGCGTACACTTGTTCTACAAGGATAACCCTGTGGAAGGCAAGGCAACTTTATTGACATAGCACTTTTCACACACAAGGCAGACTCAAAGGACGCTCGGTTTTATGATGCCTGCCGTACGCTACACGATTCCACATCCAAGTTTGATTCGTCAAACATTGAGTTGTTCAACCATTATGTATTTGTTTCCCCACGTCTTTTTGGCGGTGTTTTGCTATTGTTGTTGGCCCAAACAAAAATGGTGGCTGGTTGATGGTCCTTGATATTTATATTATGGCAGGCAGGCGGTCTCGCCACCATGTCGTCGCGTCGGTATCTTGGAGCCTAATGTTAAAGCATGTGCACTCTTGCGAATCAGACTGTGAGTGGTGATCGGTACAGGTGAGATGAACTGTGACCTTGACAGAACTGAAACCATGTGTTTGTTGTTTTAGTCTATCCCAGAACGGTATTGGAGACATAGGGATGTATGAGCTGTCTCTGGTCCTGATGAACCCAGCCTCACTGCGTTGTCTCAGGTAGACACACCACTCACGCTCACGCACGCAAACACACACACACACACAGACAGACACACACACACACACACACAACACACACACACACACACAACACACACACACACACACACACACACACACACACACACACACACACACACACACACACACACACACCTGATCTGTCATCGGATATCTGATGTCTTTTGATGTTCTGATGTCTGTGTGTTGCTTTTTGTGTTTTTCTCTCAGTCTGTACAGTAACATCATTTCTGACATTGGTGCACACTGGCTGGCCACAGTCCTGCCTCTGATGGTGTCTCTGACTGACCTAGAGTAAGGATCAGCTTTCATTTGACTTCTTGTGAATTATTTTGCTGCATTGACAATGTTACCCTTTATGGCACGCAAAGTATGTCTGTGCACTCTCAGACAAACACATTCCCTTTAAAATAACGTTATTCCTGTGGCTCAATTAGTTTGGAATCTCACCAGGGACCATGTAAGTGTTTTTATTCTTGCCACACTCCAAAGCCTTGATTTAGTATTTTGGCAGCACGACTCCTCGTCCGCAGTAGCTCTGTTCAATGCTGCGTCACGCGCTGGTAGTGCCAGCGCACCACCTTCTGATGTCACATGGACATATGCAAATGTCGAAAAAAAAAGCGTTATTTGGGTATACAGCCGTGCTTGTGAGCTAGCCAGTGCACAACACAGCAGCCAGAAGACGCAATGATGGATACAGTGTCTGTACTTGTTAACTGTTTTGTAGGCAGAAGTCTATGGGTTTCTGAGGTGTGCCACAAAAGCCTAATCAAAGATCCAGGCATACTAGATGAGAACCAGGATGTGGTTTTACATAAGCCATTTTAAGTCCTGTAGAGATTTTTATGCAAGTATAATTTTTAAAGATTTCAACCACACCCCGAATTTGACTTTAAATCACTTTAGGTAGAAGTAATAGGCAAGCAAGTGTCGTGATGTTGTCAGTTTACCTTTAGATTTAGAAGCACACAAGAGGCTTGGGAGTGAGCTTAATCTTTGTGCACATGCGTTAAAAGCCCCTTTCCAGTATTTAAAAGAACCAAAACGATAATATAAATGTTCAAATACAAGTCTAGTCGGCAGCTCTGTTCTTGCAGATGTATTCAACAACACCATTGGTTATAATTAAATGTCCCTAGCGTGAAGTACAACAACCTGACGGACGTCGGGGCCCAGGGCCTTGGAGCCGTCCTGAAGAAGTGTCCCTCGGTGAAGAGCCTGAGGTGAGGAGCAGTGAATGTATGACGTACAATCCTAGTTGTTTCTCTCCCCACCAATGGAGTCATTTGTCTTTGAAGACGACATGAGACAATGATTTAAGAGCTATTGTTTGAGTGTAATTTGTTAAGAGGCGCATAGCCGTTTGTCAGCTAGTGGTGAGTGAAATGCGCTGTGGGAATATCTGTTTCCTGCTTCTCAAAAATAGCCTACCCTACCTTTAATCGATCATCTGGCGTGGTCGGTCCATTTGCATGTCCTTATCAAAACCTGAAGGATCGAATGCCCAAAGATAATATATATTTTTTAAAGACGCTATGATAATACAATTGAGAGCAGCGGTAAAATAAACAGGAACACAACATTGAAAGGTGCTAAACCAGCGCTTTTTCTCTCCCTCTGTTGTTGTTTTGCCAGGATGTGGAACACGTGTATCTCATTTGCGGTATTTGAACGACTTCAGAAACAGGACAGCAGGATTGTGTGCCATTAGAACACACCAGACATTGAACCGCTTCGATTTACCCAATGTTGGCTGTTAGCCTGGGGGTTGTACCACATGATAACCAAAAGTGAACATTTCAAGCATTTGCATGTTTTGCACTGTGAATAGGTCAATGCACTAGTGTGTGTGTGTGTGTGTGTGTGTGTGTGTGTGTGTGTGTGTGTGTGTGTGTGTGTGTGTGTGTGTGTGTGTGTGTGTGTGTGTGTGTGTGTGTGTGTGTGTGAATAGGTCATTGCGCTGGCTGTACGGGAATAGGAACAGGTACTATTTGTATATGAATAGGTCAATGCACTAGTGTGTGTGTGTGCGTGTGTGTGTGTGTGTGTGTGTGTGTGTGTGTGTGAATAGGTCAATGCACTGGCTGTATGGGAATAGGAACAGGTACTATTTGTATGTGAATAGTTCAATGCACTAGTGTGTGTGTGTGTGTGTGTGTGTGTGTGTGTGTGTGTGTGTGTGTGTGTGTGTGTGTGTGTGTGTGTGTGTGTGTGTGTGTGTGTGTGAAAAGGTCAATGCACTGTCTGGATGTGAATAGGTCCATGAACTGTGTGTAGGTGAAAAGGTCAATGCACTGTCTGGATGTTAAAGGTCCCATGGCATGGTACTCAATGGATGCTTTAATATTGTATTAGTGGGCCCCTAACACAGTGTTTGAAGACGTTCCCGAAATTCAGCTGTTGTGCAGAATTACAGCCACTACGAGCCAGTCACACATTGAGCTTTCCCCAAATGCGCTGTATCGGTGTCTGTAGCTTTAATGCAAATGAGGAGGAGAGAGGCGGGTCAAGGAGGAGGGTGGGGGTGTGGCCCTGAGCAGCTTTTGGCCACGGCACCATGCATAGGTCATTGCACTGTCAGTATGTGAATATGTATATGGACTGTATGTATGTGTGAGTGTGTTAGGTGGGTTGCTATAAAACCTACCTGAGTTTGACTTTAGTGTGTCGAATACTTTCAAACATTGCTTCCTCGTCTCAACACTGCAGTGCGATAATATAAATACAAAAATTCAATGGTGAGAAATACAGCCAGTGAATCTTCTTAAAGCCCGGTGATATACGGTAAAAGAGCTTGTAAACATAGTCCTGTCAAATACCACAGAGAAGATCACAGTAACCTTCATTTGGTAAAAAGGTAACAGACAATAGGTATTTCTGGTTTCCAGAGACTGGCCGTGCTGCTGTGGAGAAAGTGAGACGTTATTTCTAAGCCTTTCGCTATTTATTTTATTTATTTTGTTTTATATTAACCAGCAGCAGCAAACAAGTTTTAATATCTATGAAGCACACTATCATTGAAGCAAATAGAAACTGTCAGAAAAATTGAACAGCAGCAGTAATTATTAGAATAATAATAAGAGTAATAGTGTGATGTGCAAAGGATTAGGGACAGACTGCAGGCAGAACATCTTGTGAGCGGTAGACAATAATTAACTTGTTTTATTAAAAGATAGCTGCACCAGTAATAGGAAGCAAGCCAAGCAGACACTTGTAGATAAAATCCAACGAGTGTAAACACATGCAGTGACAGCCAACATATAAAATGATATACAGCCAAGAGTAAAGGCTTACGGTACAGTGATATGGTATTGATAGCTTGTCAACTGTGTGCAGTGAGAGAAGATCATCTGAACGGGGAAAAAAAGAGATGGACACCAAGTATTTCTTGGCTCCAAATGAGAAGCATGCATTGTTACTTGCTTTAGACAAAACATAGGTTCAAAACATAATTAGAAGTGAATAGATTGATGCGCAGACCTCGAAGATCGCGTAATATTTTGGATGAAGACCCTGTCAAAATATATATCCTCATTTGACATACATTGAACTACCTCAAATACCTATTAAAGGACTTGTAGTTAACATATCTAACTATGAAAAACGCAAAAGTAGTTGGCTTCCTACAAAGACTACAGCGTACAGTTGACAGATTTTGAAGTTGAACTATAAATGACCACATTTGATAGAAAATGTGGACAAAGCTCTGGCTATGAAGCTCTATGCACATTGGTAGTTTCACTGACTGTGTTGAATCTTTTGAATTGGTTTTGTCTGTTACAGTATCATAAGCTGGCTATAATTGGCGAGCAACACTGTGGTACGATGTATTTTTTTGTACAAATTGTTGTTGACATTTATTGTACTTTGTTGTATTTTGACACTTGAATAAATGCAATAAATTATTTTTGACGCATGAGGTTGCCAATATAATTGATTTCAAATGTGTTTTTACAACATCACCTGTGATCTTCGATGTAATGAATGTGTTATAACCATCAGTCTTTAAATCAAGCATGGCCCACTGGGAATGCATTGACACCAACACTGAGGACAGACAGAAGTTTGCAGCCCTTGCATCCAGTTGCGAATGAAGAACACGTTTGAAAATAAAACTTTATTGATATTCAGATACATCATTGTTGAGTGGTTATGCTGGAGAAATATCATTAGTGTGTCCAGGGGGCTGACATGACGTGGATGAGATTCACAAACCCAAACCGGCCATCGTCATCAAAAGGGTAAAGCAGGGTGTGGCAGCAGGTATAAAGTCATGTGGGTGTGACTTCAATTTGAATGGAAAGGCAGGTATCTGTGAAAACACGTCATACCATCAGAATATTTAGATCCTCTAAGATATGGTCCTTCCTAAAAGTGGGCTAGTATTTTGACTCCCGGCGTCTTGAGTTGCATGTGCCATACCACTGCCCTACCCGACTGGTGCCTGTGTAGCAGCCTGATCTTTATAGGTTCCCAGTTGAGCAGCTAAACTTGATTACAGTTGAGTTTTCTTTTGAGTATTGCTCTAAAATAAATCCTTACCACTGGCTAGTGCTTGCACAACAGGGTCTTGCTTGATTCCACCTTGATTCCCAACGACAATGAAAATCTGGATGAAATGTTACATGCATGTGCAAAATGGCAAGAACAGAGGATTATTTTGAAAATTAAAAAAAAACTTCTGGTGATCGTTCACTGACTGAGACTATTACATCAACTAGTCGTTTGCCGAAGGCTTTGGGTTCCAAGCCATGTTTAACCTGAATTGTTACATTGTCTATTTCCCAACGGCCTGGATGCAGATTTTATTGCTGTCAAATTGCACAATAATAAAGAGATTTGGCTTGACTTGATAAAAGGGACGGGGAAGAAAGTGCATATGATACTTAAGGATGAAACAAACAAACAAACTTGTAATATATTAACAAAAAACATGCAAAAGAATGTGATTCAACGCCGGCTTATCCACACAAAACCACAGGACAATGTGGGAAGGCACAACCCACATTGAATCGATTTAGTGTACAATATGTCTAAAAAATCACTGTTTAAATGAAACCAACAATAAATTTAACATTCAAGAAACAGACTTTCCACTTAAATCCCCACTGAAATCTGTCTGGCACTTAACAATTATTATGAAACTGATGTGAAATCAGTTGCTGTGACTTCTACTTTCCAGAAACCCCTTCAGAAGCTATAAATAACACAATACAATACAACATGAATGAAAACATATGTTTTGGGCATCCATTGGCACATTTCAAACCATTCCCTTTCACATATCCCGGAACATCTGATGCGTGTACCTTGCTATCAAACAAGGTCCAAATTGGCCCCTGCAGCACACAGGTCAAAGGTCAGAGGCTGGCTGTTGTGTTGGGCCACACTGTAACATATCGAATATAGAACCTTACTAATCTCCAGCATTTGCTTTAGTTTTCATCGTCACGACAACAAAACTAGGGGTTCTCCACGTTGAGCCTATAGAATCTCCCTGGTGGTAAGCAGTACGGGTCATATGCGGTGGTTTCGGTCGGTCACTGCTGCCCGCCAGCACACAGCAGCCAAGTCCTCAGTCTTAACTCAGTGTCCGTCATGGGTGATTCTTTACCCAACCCATGCTTTCAGGGGAGACAACCTGCATGGACCAAAGCAAACAACTGTTGGGATAATATCATTAAAACAACTTCCTCATTAAACGACATATATTATGCAAACCATTTACAGAATTTGTTGCAGACCAGAGATGAAAAATCTATTTTGTGATTTATATTTCCTAATTCCAAGCCATCTCCCAACATAATAGACTGCACTTATGCATGTAAAATATGTCATGAAAAACACTAGTGAAGTTTACCTTTTCAATCACATTGTTCCAGTCTCTTGATTGTGGCGTGTTCCGTCCCATAACCAGCCCTCCCCAATTCACTCCAGGTAGCCATGGTCGAACAAGTCCAGCTCTGTGTCCGTGTCGTAGGGCACAGAGGCGGGATCGGATAGCACCCCTAGATCCACCAGCGCCTGATCCATGTCCTCGGGCAGAAAAACTATGCCGACGTTCAGCACGATGTACTCCATCAGGAAGGCATAGTAGAGGATCAGGACGTTCACAAAAAACAGGCCAAGATAAAACATATATGGAAGTTCCTCGAACAGCGATTCCACCGCATCCAGACGAGCGTAGATTTGTTGGGTCATAGAAAATATAGAAATCCACGACCTGGATGCATGCGTTTTCGTGCAGAATCGACAGGGTTTAGGTATCCATTTCAGTCTAGAATAAACCCAGCCTCCCGTCTCCCAAGAAGTTTTGCCTATTGGGCCTGACCCAAAATGCACTGTTTGTATCTCTAACGTTGCGTACCACGTCCACACGGACACGTTAAGGAAGTGTTGAAATACCCGACTATCATCGCTATTAATATTCAACGTTTATGGTACCAGTTCGCTGCGGTCTTGGTGCCACTTTCGTGTCCTGGGGCTGCAGAATTCGCAGCTTTCCAGGTTGCTGGGGTTAAACACAATCCCGAGAAAGGTTGGGAAGAAGTACGGATAATTCGTCAAAGCATTCTGAGTCAGACCTCACATAAACTCAGATTATTTTAGACGATCTTCCAACAACCGAACACCGTTCAGGACGGCCTGTATTTTTGCGAAGTGCATCAAAACATTGCCCCCCCCCCCACGACTGAGCAAACGGTGAACATTACATCCCCTCGCTCATCAACCTACTCTGATTGGTCGAACGAGACGTCACTCAAATGTCTTCCAGCCCGCGAGAAAACGTCGCTCATTTATGTCGTCAGTGACGTGCGGGTGTTGAGAATTGTAGTTTTATTCCATGTTGCCGTTCCAATACAAAATCATGTCCTTTTCGTCCAAAATGAACTACAATACCCAGTGTACTATAAAAAAATCTTTTACGCGAAATTGCGATCACCTTCTGGTTACTGCTGCTGTAGCTATCTGCAAGTGACAGGGAAGTGGGTGTAATGGACTGATCCTCTTACCAACAATATCAAAATAAGGCGCCTGTTAAAAGCCTCGGCTGCTGTTAAACTAAACCATGTTCGGCCGCTCGCGAAGCTGGGTTGGAGGGCAAGGGAAGGCGAAAAATATCCATTCCCTGGAACATTTAAAGTAAGTAGTTAGCTTACTGAGGCTTAGGTATTGGGTTAGCTGAGTTAGCAGTAGCATCGCTGATCACTGGCTTTAAACGCTCTTCTAGAGCATCTGCCTTACAAGTAGGGCACCACAAACTGCTGTCTTATATCAACCGAACGACGTGAGCTCCATATACTTGTCATTACAATGAGGTCACGTGAAGGGATGCGATCCACAGGCATGTGGATCGCATCCCAGTGATCGTTAGCTTCACGCTAAAACACTGCTGCACATGTCTATAATTCTTTAATCTTGACTTGTGCAATGAAGGGGGAAAATAATGAGATCTGAACCTGCACCATGTAACGTGAGCTGCGTAGCATGCCGTGCTGCTGCTGCAGGTTGAGGTCGCTGTCTGATCATGTCAACAAACGACTCACCCTGCTCCCATCATTCTGCTGCATGACATGACACCGTTCCTTCTGCTGTCGTTTCAGGTACATGTACCATGTGCTAACGAAGAATACCACGGTGACCGAACACAACAGAAACCTGCTGGTGGAGTCCATTCGTTCAATCACGGAGATTCTCATCTGGGGAGACCAGAATGACAGCTCGGTGTTTGAGTAAGGTCTAGTCTACGGCACAAATCATTCTAGTGTGGAAGTCTTTTGTTATAAATCTAGGGTACAAAATTTTGTCATTTGCATTTGATCTTGTTGAATAGTTGGAATGAAGTTATGACCTATTTGTGATCTGATCACGATGGGACAGCTAACTATTGGAATACATCTAAGAATCATTCAGAACACATAAATACACTAAAATAACAGAACTGATATCTAAATATATGATGCCATTTGTGAACACAAACAAAGCTCCTTCTCAATTAGTAAATTGCTATCTTTATCAACTGATCTCTGTCTGTTTATTATGCTTCAGGGTATGTTTATGCGTTTTGTTGCAGCTTCTTTCTGGAGAAGAACATGTTTGCCTTCTTCTTAAACATCCTACGTCAGAAGTCCGGCCGCTATGTCTGTGTTCAGCTCCTGCAGACCTTAAACATACTGTTTGAGAACATCAGCCATGAGACCTCTCTCTGTAAGTGTGTGTGTGTCTGTGTGTGTGTGTGTGTATCCCCCCCATGATGTCCCTTGACTTTTGGACTGAGCAAGAGCACAACCGGTGTAGTCTTTTGGTCATGTGTATTTTCAAATATTTTCTGTTGTTTTAGTGTAGGATGTTGTCATCTTGGGCTTATACTAAGTCTGCCGGCAGTTGTTTAAATTAAATACAATCTTTCCCTTCTCTACCCCCTACCGTTGGCCCAGATTACCTGCTGTCGAACAACCATGTGAACTCCATCATCGTCCACAAGTTTGACTTCTCTGACGAGGAGATCATGGCCTATTACATCTCCTTCCTAAAAACGCTTTCCCTCAAGCTGAACAACCACACTGTACACTTCTTCTACAACGAGGTGAGGCAGTGGACAACTACTCACCCAAAAGTACACCCTGGCATATATACGCCTGTGGAGATCAATGCATTCTCAGATCCTTGTTCTCGGCCTGCCGTCGGTTAAAGGGATGATATTAGGTCCCTAAAACATAAGAAAAGGTAGATTTTCAAACGGTTGATATATTCAATAGACTCTTTCTTCAGTTGGCTGTTTTTATCCGATTCTATCAAAACGCTATAAACTTGGAACGATGGGGGCAGTGGTTATGGTAAAAACTAAATCGCTCTTTTAAACAACTTAAAAGGCTAAAAGTAGCCCAACACTTCTTTGGTAGTACAATAAGGGTCTTAACATATAAAACGAGGCATTGAGAACTTTGTAAGTGTACAGATTGTTTATTAAAAAGGACATTTTATACACACAACACCATCAGTAGATCACACGTCAATGTCATCTTGTTTTTAAGACTTGATAAGTAGATTGACGAACACAGAGATTGTGACATCCGTCAGCAACACGCAAGCTCTGTGTTCACCAATCTTTTTTCTTTTTTTTTTACGATTTGGTTTTACCATAATCACTGCCCCCTTCGTTCCAAGTTTATAGCGTTTTGATTGAATCGGCTAAAATCAGCCAACTGAAGAAAGCGTCTATATGCGGTTTTTGTGCTCCAAAACAAACGTTTCAACTCATTATCGTACAAAACACATCCCAAATCCATTTTACACCGGAATTACCCTTTAAGGTGGATGGATAGATAGGTAGAAAGGTACTTAATTGATCCCCAAGGGGATATGTGGTTATAACGGCATCATACAAGAAAAACATTAGAAAGATTGGTTTTAATACAAGAACAATGCAGTAAAGCGTGTACTGTTGACTCCATAATAGGGCCCTTAGGATATCAGGGTTGGATCCCATAATATTATCCAGATGATTAGTGCTGTGTGGAACAGCCTCCAGGGAACTGCTGCTTTGCTTACTAACGGCATTATCGGAGGCAAAGTTTGAGAACCTTTGTTGCCTTCATTTGCTATTTTGACACTAGCCCATTGACTAATTCCTTAATATCTCTGTGCAAGTGTATTGTGTATTAGTTTGCCATCCCAGTAGTGCGATGTTCATGTTCTTCTTTTGCTATTATATCATTTATATTATTTATTTTTAAATGCCTCCGTTTTGTTGTTAACCTCTCGTTCCCACAGAGTTCCGTAAGTATTCCGTTGGCCATGTGTTTAGGGCAAAGTTATTGGTGCACTGTTGGTGGTAGAACGCCACCCCCCCTCCCAGCCTCCACCTGACCAGTGTGTGTGTGAAGCCGTCTCCACAGTCAGCAGCCCTGTTTTAACAGCTAACCCCATGTTGACCCGTCGCCGGCCTCCCATGTTTCTGTCCTACATTGCCTGTGCCGGTGTGAAATACCCCCGAGACGCTTTTACTGTTGCCTTTCAGTGTGGGTGTGTTTGCTTGAATGATTTAGGGAGCAGGGTTCATGTTACGGCATTCTTTACAGTAGGCCGCGGTGGTGTCACAGGATAGGGTAGACGCCAGCTCCACGCAAGACGCCAAGAAATCTGTTTTGCGTTTATTATAGTATGAGTATGCTGCCACTTGCATTTAGAATGCAGAATAGACTCCCTTGGACTGGTTTAGGCTGTTCGGTATCACAGCAGTATTCTTCAATCACCTAGACCTCTGGATGACTTTTTGAGACGCATGCTTGTCATGGTCCGAGGTCTCAGTGGGTGAAGACAATTAAACAGCAACGAGCTGTTCGTTCCTGTTCATTCCTGCTCATTCCTGTTCATTCCTGTTCATTCCTGTTCATTCCACCCAATTTGTTACACTTCCACCAAACTTTGCCAGATAAAGAACTATATTTTCGGGTTTAGGACAGGACCATTGCAAGTCATTTGTGATGCGTAGTATCACTACTATTATAAGTAATATGAATATAACTTTGATCATATTCAGTTATTAGTATTACAAGTATGCTAATGCTGGTAAAGCGGATTGAGGTGTTCGTTTTACATTACGACAGAATAATAACGTAAAAAAAGCCATATCACGTTTGAAAATAATGAAATGTTTAATATTTAAGACAACCTATGCACAGCTTGTCATGATCCAGATGACATTGTGTTGGATGGTTACTCCATGAAACGTTTCAGAATTATGATTTCATAGAACGTGAGGGGAAACAGGACCATGCCTTTTAAGCTAGTGTTTGTTGTTCTTTGAAGCTAACCTACTCCTGACTGGTTCCAGTCTCTAAACCCCCGCCCATAGGGCCTGGCGTCTGTCGCTTGATTGGTCCTCGGCTTGGCCTCAATTTCCATAAGCCAATCAGCGACTTGTAGGCAGCATTTAAAAAAAAAAAAAATAGATGCTGGATGAACCTGTGTAACAAATGACAGATTATTATCATTAAAAACATTAATAATTTTAGATTCTGCGCTGCTAATTGAAGCCGTTCGACCACAGACAGCAACGACCCTGGGGGAATTATTCCCCTCTTAGTGATTGGTTGAGGAGTGAGAACCCCGTCCAGTCCCTGAGCACAGCTCAGACTGAACCGAGGAATGAAACGAAGGAACGGGTAGGAGGACCATCAGGCTCAGCCCGCACTCCCCTGTGTCCTCGGTGTGTTTGTCGCAGCCCAGTGCCTTGCTCATCGGCGCCTTCCCCCCCCCCCCCCTCTGTGTCTCCCACACACAGCACACTAATGACTTTGCCCTGTACACTGAGGCCATCAAGTTCTTCAACCACCCCGAGAGCATGGTGCGCATCGCAGTCCGCACCATCACACTCAACGTCTACAAAGGTGAACACACACACACACACACACACACATACACACACACACACACACACACACACACACACACACACACACACACACACACACACACACACACACACACACACACACACACACAGAGCATGGTGCGCATTGCAGTCCACACTCATCACACTCAACGTCTACAAAGGTGAACGCACCCACAGACAGACAGACAGACAGACAGACAGGATGCCGGGGAGGCCGTCTGATCGTTCCCCCCCCCCGTATCGTGCTGTGTTTGGTATATTCCTCTCTCCTTGCTGCTGCTTTTGATGCATGGTTGGCATAGCAACAGGGTTAACCCCGCGCACGCTTCCCATTCACTGGCCCTAGTACGAGTCTCTCAATAACACACACACACACACCCACACAGCCTTTTATAAAAAAACATTTAATAAGAATGTTTGGCAAACATGTTGATGCATACAGTACGTACAGGGACAGCTTGCATCATGGTTCAGATCGCTCTTGTTGTAATCATTTTTGAACTATTGCTTAAATAAACGGTCTTATTTCCTTCTGTTGTCGTAACCCGGCGTGCTTTCACCATGGGGTGCGCTGGGACTGCTGAGTCATGTTATGTCAGCAGAGGCTGACTCTGCATGTTTTCTCTCTGCACCACCGCTGTCTCTCTCTCTCTCCTGCTCTCGCATGCGTTGGCGTCCCACAGCTCTCCACTCTTACCACACCCTACACATGCTTATGTGTCTCGCTTACTGGGCCTCTCATGAAGAGTCAAACCCCTGAATCAAACCAAAACCACCCCCCACGTGCGTCGTCAAAGACTGGGGCCCGACCCATGGGTTTTAATTTGGTTGCTATTGGCCAAATCACCAATTCTTTTCTCCTCTGCAGTGTTTATTTTGTCCGCGTGGTGGTGTTGCCGCTATCCTCTGATAGTCATCCAAATCTCGCAGGCTTGCATACTAGGGAACGTGCTGAATATACCTGCCTAGCCTAGTGGAACACTCTGGTCAGCCTCAATGATGGCACCGGCAGAGGATGCATGGGTAACCGTGGAACAAGCCAAATGAATGGAAATGTATTATTGGACATTCATAATACCTCAAATGTAAGGCCTGTCATCAGTGGGCCATAGGCTTATTCCTCAACCTGTTACCTCCTTTGGCATTGATGGTGTCTAAACAGATGTTAATTAACATGAAAACAATTGTGATACTTACTTTAACAATCAATACTGACCGTATAAAGTGCGTGTTTTATTAAATGACTACAGTAAAAAGAGTTATGTGTGCTCACACTAGCCGGTAAGCATTGGTTTTGGAGTCGTTTCTATGAATTTAGCAGGGCTGTGCACGTGGTATATTGCCTCCCCTCTCAGGAAACATTAAAGCTAAAGGTTAGGTTGAAGGGTTGTTGGTGCTGCCATTTGTCCCTTTGTTGAGACGGTCACGGCGGTGCCCAATCTGTGAGCAACCGTTCACAGATTGGGAAGAGTGGTGTTTCCAAATAATATTCCAATAAACATGAAAGAAAGATAGTGTAGTAGATAAGAGCACACGCACACGCACACACACACACACTTTAGGGTGCCTTTGAGAGTGCCACTTGAATTATACAAGGATGCATGGAATATAGCCTATAAGGGATACACATTACTGATACATAGGCTGTAGGATGTTTCAATTGCAATAAGACACACACCAACCTGCCCTCTACTCACATTAACCCTGTGTCTGTCTGCCCCTCTCTCTCCTCTCCCTACCTCTCTCCTCTCTCTACCCCTCTCCCCTCTCTCTCCTCCCTCTACCTCTCTCTCCTCTCTCCCCTCTCTCTCCTCTCTCCCCTCTCTCTCCCCTCTCTCTCCTCTCTCCTCTCTGTGTGCCTGATCTGCCTAACTCCAGTCTCATGTAAGTTGGTTTAATTTACTAGTCTTCTCTCAAGGGGCTGGGTATTGTTTTGATTGCACACTTATTCAAATTAAGCCCAATTTGGAAGGCAAACTCTCCTCCAAAACTTTGAAAGGATTGTTTATTCTGTTTACCGTGGCTCTTTATACAATGAGGTTTGATTTGGTCTCTAGTTTTAATACCTTAAAGATTCCCTACATTTTTCCAAGACCCAGCCCCATATTCATTTGTATTCTTTATATTGGTCATAAACAATGTATTCTGCTATAAACCATTATTTATGGCCTAAACCTGCTTACATCATCATTTTCTTTAAGGTATTTTAACTTGAAATAATCTCGATATTTTGTTTCTTTGTCAACTTCATTATGGCATTTGAATGAATAATGGATGATGGAAATATTTTTGGGGTTTTGGCCAGAGAGTTAATTTGGCAACTGTAGTTTCATCTTCAGAATAGTTTTCTAATGCGAGCCCTTCTGCAGCCTCTGTGTTCACCACACCAGCTCATAGGTTATGGCCTCACTCCTGACCTGGGGCCAAACCTGTGGTCAGCTGCACTCAGTTTGGATGGATTCAATTGGGCTTTCATTGAGTTTCATGGTTCTCAAGTGATCATTTTTGACTATTGGCACTTTCTTCATAACCAACTGCCCGTGAAACATAATGTGACTTAATCAAAAGACCATTTCACCCGAATAAATTGAGGGGCTAGCAAAAAACGGTTGTTGCATATGTATAGGCAAGGCAAGGCAACTTTATTTATATCGCACTTTTCATACACAAGGCAGACTCAAAGTCTGCCTTGTGTGTGTGTGTATATATATATATATATATATATATGTATGTATGTATGTATGTATGTATGTGTATATATATGTATATATATATATATATATATATATGTGTATATATATATATATATGTGTATATATATATATATGTATATATATATATATATGTATATATATATGTATATATATATGTATATATATATGTATGTATAGTATATATTATTATATATATATGTATATGTATATATATATTATATATATATGTATATATATATATATATGTATATATGTATATATATATGTATATATATATATATATATATATATATATATATATATATATATATATATATATACATATACATATATATATATATATATATATATATAATATATATATATAATATATATATATATATATACCTAACCCTATTAACCAGTTATTTGTGGTAGCATGGTGGATTAAACCAAGGCCCTCCCACATCAAGGCCGGGTCAGCCTCCTGCGTCACACCTCCTGCTCCTCATGGGTGCTCTGGTGCCACGCCCACTTAGATCCTCCAAACCCAGTATATTGACCGCCCCCCACGGGAGTGGGTCAAGGAGCACCTCCCCCCGCACCACACCCACCACTGGTCCCATTGGTCAGCCTCCCTCGGCTCTTTCTCCCCCTCCCAGCCCCGCCCACCGCTGTTGTGGTGACTTTATTGACCATGGTGCCGTTAACACCCCACCTGTTCAATATTGACACTCTCTTTCTTGAATTAAACGGCACTCTAGCTGGACAGGAATGTTTAAACACAGCTCGGCCAAATAGTTGTATTAAAAGAAGGACAAATGTTTGAGTAGACTGATAACATATACTGGATAATATCGTATTTTTTTTATAGAAAAAAACAATGTATCACCAAAATTTCTGGTTAGGATGTTGAACGGTGTGTGTGTGTGTGTGTGTGTGTGTGTGTGTGTGTGTGTGTGTGTGTGTGTGTGTGTGTGTGTGTGTGTGTGTGTGTGTGTGTGTGTGTGTGTGTGTGTGTGTGTGTGTTAACCATCGTTCTCTCTTGACGGGCTGGGTTCCTCCGCAGTGGACAACCAGCACATGCTGCACTACATCCGTGACAAGACGGCCGTTCCCTACTTCAGCAACCTGGTGTGGTTCATCGGCAGCCATGTCATCGAGCTGGACAAGTGTGTGCAGACGGACGAAGAGTGAGTGCTACTCCGGGGCCTTCCTCTTCCTCTTCCGCTGCTGCTGCTGCTCTTCCTCTGAGATGTGTGAAGGGCTTGTCTGGACACTACTCTACCACCACACACACACACACACACACACACGCACACGCACACACGCACGCACAGACACACGGAGAGAGAGAGACACACTCACACAAAAAGAGACACACACACACACAACAAAGAGAGAGACACACACACACAAAGAGAGACATGCACACACACAAAGAGAGAGACACACACACACACACACACACACACACGAAGAGAGACACGCACACACACAAAGAGAGAGACACACACACACACACGAAGAGAGACATGCACACACACAAAGAGAGAGACACACACACACACAATGAGAGACACGCACACACACAAAGAGAGAGAGACACACACACACAAAGAGAGACCGAGAGAGATGCACACACAAACTAAACACGCGCACTAAACACACACACACACTGGCCAGTAGGGGTCGTGCTCAAGCAACATTTCCAGCTCTGAGGCTGAAGTCCTTTGAACTTTTGGCACTGCTTCACATTAGTGTTGCATGGTTTAATGTCGCAATCTCATTTGGCATCGTAGTCTGGTACTTAAGCGTTAATTCTACTTCCTCAATTGGGATTTCTTTGAAGGACAAAAACAGATGTCGCTCAGGAGACTCGTTATGGTTCTGCGAAGGTGTGTCCCAAGATGGGGAAATATGATACCTTGTCTTTTCCTGATAAAATAATTAAGTAAGCATTTTACTGATCGAGCATTTTACTGATAATTTTACTGTGGTTCAAATGAGTCACACCTTTGAAGATGGAGATAGACAAGTTTTATTGAGTTGGTTAGCGTCGCTTACAAACGTTTAACGGGTCGGAGATGATCACATTCAGCTGTGAGATTACACCAGAGGACGGGTTATTGTTTCATGTTCTCCTGGTAGACCTGTAATGGTTTAGTGGGGCCGAATTCTTTTGAACCTGTTCTGAGAGCTCCAGTGATTCATGAATTCCAAGTTAAACAGGATCAGGGGCTGTGGCAGAAAGCAGGATGGGTGAGATTGGATCTTTGCATATCTCTTCCACATACACGACTGTACAGGCGCCTGTCTTTATTTTTAGGAGCCTAATGAGCACTCAATATCAAGACGGGACACATCCAGTCTGGAGCATTGTGTCTCTTCTGTACGATCGTGGATGAGTGCACCCCGACAGGAAGCAACAGCTGAAACAATCCAAGTTGTACCCAATGAGGGCGGGGAATTGTGCAGCCAGTTTTGGCCAGTTTAGTCTGGCCAAATTTCCCATTTAATTGACTACTACGAGATCCCTCCGTCAGTGCTAGTCAATTTGGCCCAGGAAAGGGAAGTCTGGGGCCCTTGCTGCAGCTGCTGGCCCCGCGAACTGACCCCGGTCAAGTGGTTTTGAAGATGACTATGATGATGATGCTATTGTCCAGTGTCTGCGGTGTTTTCTGGATCCAACCTCCGTAAGCCACCAACAGGCCCTTTTAGGAACTACAAATACATTGCTTCAACCAGAGCTCGGTCATTTCATTCAAAGCCACTTCCGGGGTCGCCAGCAGTCCTGTGCCCTAGCAATGGCCGACCGACAAACCCCACGTACATCCTCGTCGAGGCCATACTGGCGGCATGGTACCGACTGGCTTAACCAGGACCGGGGCTCTGAACTCTGAACTCTTCAGGGGTACAGCTGTTGTACCTGTGGGTCTTTGTTTGCAGTAGCTTTCTGCTAAATCTTGAACTCATCTCACTTAGTCTTTTATTTTTTCTCACTTACCTTCTTTATTTTATGGCGATGTTTCCACGCGAAGCACGAAAAGTGCCGTGTGAATAAAGCGCTGGCTTGCCCTGCCGTTGTTCTCAGTCTTCCCCCCCTCTGGTGGTTCTGACCCTGGCCGTCCTCCAAAGACACAGGAACCGGGGGAAGCTGAGCGACCTGGTGGCGGAGCACCTGGACCACCTCCACTACCTGAACGACATCCTCATCATCAACTGCGAGTTCCTCAACGACGTGCTGACGGACCACCTCCTCAACCGCCTCTTCCTGCCGCTCTACGTCTACTCCCTGGTCAACCCCGACACGGTGGGTGTGGGGGTGTGGCGGAGGGGTGCTGAGGGGAGGGTGCGCTTGTGTTTGTGGGGCTGGGGGTGGTGTGGAGTTGTGTGTGTGTGTGTGTGTGTGTGTGTGTGTGTGTGTGTGTGTGTGTGTGTGTGTGTGTGTGGTGGGGGGGGGGGGCCGGTGTGTTTCTGTCTCTCTCTGCAGGGCTCCAGACTGCAACCAAATGGTTGCCTTTTGCGACCAGAATTTGAGTGTGCGACCGAATTTTCATGTGCGACCAGTAAATTTGCTCTTCCTTTTTTTTTTATACACGTTAAACGTGGAAGGGGCATGTCAATGAATCCGGAATCTTTAACAGGCCAATTGGTGTAAGAACGATGGGGAATGGCGCAGACTGTTGCCTCGTTCTTCCGAACTTCGGCTAGTGTGCCAGTGCAAGTCAGTCCTGCACGGGTCTTATTTTACACCCGCCCGTACCCGCAATACTTCAAACCGCATCCGCTATAAATTGATATCGACACCCGACCCGCACCCGATGGAAAATTAGAAACATTAGATGGGAATTAAACTATCTGGTGTTTGGCTTGGTGCTTTAGATTGTTGTGCAAAAAAAGCACATCATCCACTGTTGACGGTTTTATTTGACTCGTCCGCTCCTGGTTATATCCAGCACCGGTGAAGTCTCGCTCGCAATCGCAAAACCCGCGCCGTTCAGGCGTCCGACCCGACTCGTTTCATCCAAAGTGTGCGGGTCACCCGAACCAGTGCAGGACTCTGCTCCAGCTGCCGTAAAGGGCTTTTCACACGGGAGGCGTTTGTGGGGCCTGATGATGTATTCTCAAAGGAGAGGCGAGCGGGCAGAGAGGAGGCTCAGCGTCCTGTCAAGCGGTTAGGGTTTCCCGTGAAACTGTCGCTTCTGTACTTGTCGAACGCATGCATGCTCAAACCTGGAAATTGTTGGGATAGATGAGAATCACAATAAAATGGGACACTGAATTTGAAACAGCACATTGTTATTTCTGCATCTATTATCAAAATAGTTATTAGTAATACAGTGGAAATTAGTAGAAATGTGAATATTTGGTTGGCATGTTGATTAACGGTGTGTGCCCCTAAAATTCTGGTTGCGCCACTAAAATTTTCAGTTAGGGGCCACAGTCCTCCTAGTGAAAAAAATAAGTCTAGAGCCCTGCTCTGTTTCTCTCTCTCTCCCGGATGTGTGTGCCTAGGCCTGTGGTTATTGCAGAAGGTACACTTGTGTGTATGATGAACTCTATGAACTTTGTCTTGTTTTCATTTTTGCAGTCTGAAGAAAGGAAGATTAACCCTCAAGTGTCCCTCTATCTGCTCTCTCAAGTAAGACGCTCACTCGCTCACTCGCATGCACACTCACTCAGAATAACAAAAGTAGTGTGTGTGTGTGTGTGTGTGCGCGCGTTTCCATTGTTATTGAAATGCATCATGTGTAAGCTTGTTTAAAGCTTCAAGACTGATCACTATTCTGTCATCCTCACTGTGTGTGTGTGTGTGTGTGTGTGTGTGTGTGTGTGTGTGTGTGTGTGTGTGTGTGTGTGTGTGTGTGTGTGTGTGTGTGTGTGTGTGTGTGTGTGTGTGTGTTTTGGGCGTGCTGCGATGCAGGTGTTTCTGATCATCCACTACCGGCCTCTGGTCAACTCCCTGGCCGAGGTGGTCCTCAACGGGGACCTGTCTGTTTTCACCCCCCACATGGACGCACACAACGCGCACAAGACGACAGTAAGACGCACACGAAGAGCTCACCCGTGTGTGCCCACGGTGTAGTAGTATTAGACCTATACAAATGACCTCTGCACGCGCTGCGGAGGTCGCGCTGTGTCTGTTTTTAGCACACAAAGTCAAAGGAAGTGTTTTATTTATCAAATGCACAATGAAGCACAGGATCTCACTGGGCTTTAGGACAAGGCAAGCGTCAACTGCGTAGTGAAGAACAAAAAAAGCAAAATAGTCACAACAATATCAACAAGTTAAAGGTCCTCTTGGCTAGATTTAAGAGCCATTATTTGTGTGTGATTTAGTTTGAAGTGGTATCATAATCCTTTAGGTATTTGTGAGTGAAATGTTGGGGTTGCTCTTATGAAACCGCACTGAAACCAGATTGTTTCGGGGAATCCGTCTTGCCTGTCAATCACGTGTGTGAAGCGCGACCTTTCTCAAGGCTGTGGAACATAGGAAGGGAGGGGTGTTTTCGGCTCTTTACTTTTAAAATCATGCCTAAGATTTGCCTAACTCACAAAGGTTGCCTGCGGAGCAGTTTTTTAATGAATGTAAACAATGAGACCTGTGACCCACGTGACCGCTTTTTAGTTATAGTCTAGCTATAATAAAACATGCATTTAAACTCATAAATATGTAGAAGAAAGACACAGGGGGGGATGTTGAAAGACCGGTTTATTTTAAAAGTTTGTTGAACACCATACATGCCGATGACGCCCTATGTTGCTATGCAGAAGAGCTCTCCCTGAGTTACATTTACATTTAGGGCATTTAGCAGACGCTTTTATCCAAAGCGACTTACATCGGTTATTACACACATTGACACACCGACGGCAGAGTCAACCATGCAAGGCGACAGCCGGCTCGTCAGGAGCAGTGAGGGTTAAGTGTCTCGCTCAGGGACACATCAACACTCAGCTAGGAGGAGCTGGGGATCGAACTAGCGTGTGAGTTAGTGGCTGGGTTCACCTCTGCACACAGATTACTCAATGTGTAACAGGTTTGCAGCCTCAACAGGCCCCAACTCCACTCGGACTTAGTCAGGTGAGGCTGTTTAAACCAGCCATCATCCACAAACCCCACTGTTATATCAACATTCTAATCCTAACACCGTCATTCAGAGGATACAGGTTTTAAAACCCATGTCTCGGCCACTCTCCCACACCAGTGTTAGTGACTAAACTACTCTGTTCCGAACTCAAGTTGTGTTCTTCTAGGGACGTCAAAAGTGTCTTTTTTTTCGGGCGACTACGACGTTGCGCCGAAGGGACATCGCAGGCGAGCTGTGTCCGGGTAGCGGTGGATTTTGACGGCCCAGAAAGACTAGCCTGGAGAGCGTCCTGATCACGTGTCCTCGCATTGCGTTCAGCTACACGGATCAGTCTGGACCCCTATACGCCCAAATTGTCCTGAAGTTACAATGTTATAGAGGCCAATCAGGGAGTGTGTCGTTGTTGACCACGTAAATAACAGGTAAATCAGGGTCTGCGTCGCAGTCGATGATGTAAATAACAGACCAATCAGAGTCTGCGTCGTAGTCGATGATGTAAATAACAGACCAATCAGAGTCTGCGTCGTAGTCGATGATGTAAATAACAGACCAATCAGAGTCTGCGTCGTAGTCGATGATGTAAATAACAGACCAATCAGAGTCTGCGTCGCAGTCGATGATGTAAATAACAGACCAATCAGAGTCTGCGTCGCAGTCGATGATGTAAATAACAGACCAATCAGAGTCTGCGTCGTAGTCGATGATGTAAATAACAGACCAATCAGAGTCTGCGTAGTAATTTTTGCTTCATGAAAAGCATACAAGAGTACCTTTTCAAAACACAACTGTTTGGTATGAATATCAAAGATTAAATGAAACACGCACGCACGCACTCAGCCGCATTTCACCTCGGTACACATAAACAGAGTACAGGCTGATAATGAATGGCAGTGAATGAAGTGGAAACACACACACACAGTGTGTAGGCGTTTATGTAGGGGGTTCTGAAACTATTGGTCATGCTTTTCTCCATTATTCACCTCCAGGTGAAGACAATCATACAGTACACTCTCTCTTTCATTCTCTGCCCACTGTTCTTTCCACCACAAACCCTAGTGGGAGGCACAGCTCTCTCGCTCGCTTCCTCTCTCTCTCTCCCGCTGGCGCTCTCATTTGAGGTCTCTCGCTCGGTCTCTCTCTCTCAACCTTCCCTCTCCTACGGGGTCGGCGGTACCTCAGGAGGTAGAGCGGGTTGGCTGGTTACCGCAAGGTCACCAGCGCGATCCCCGGCTCCTCCTAGCTCAACGCCGAGGTGACCGTGAGCTGGGCAATGTTGTAAAGCGCTTTTGGATTAAAAAACGCCTTATAAATGCAGCCCATTTACCATCAATCACTTTGAACCCCTCAGCCCTGGAAGACCTCCAATGTTAGATGTTTTTCTACTGCTCCCTGTCCTTGCTGCTGTGGCGCCAGGCCTTCAGGTCGGGGATCATTATAGTTGTATGTTATCAGAGTCAGCAGCGCACTGAACCCACGTGTTCACGGAGGCCAGATACAGACTTACAAGAAATCAGAATCACTCCCCCCCCACCGCACCCCGCCTCACCCTCGTTTCGCTTTTGGTCTCTTCTTTCCACCACCAATCATGTCTCTACTTTCACATCCTTGTTTTCTGCCTCGTAGTAATTTGGTTTGTTCTCTTTTTCTTTTATAGATCGTAGCCATGACGGCATTATCGACAAATGCGTAACCTTTATGACCATAGAATCATGATGGTGAAAAGAAAAAAAAGTACACTATAAAAAAGTGAAGTGAGATTGCCTGAGATGAGACTTAGACGGTAATCTGAAGTCTGTGTTTAGAGACTAAAGGAATAGAAAGACGAAGTGTCACGAGGACATTTGTTTCAATATAATTATGCATATATTCCGAGAAAAAGAGCTGTTACTGCAAAGAGGAAACAAGATGAACACCAAAAGAAAACCGAGCAGTTGGGGGGGGGGGGGGGGGGGGGGGTGGTGAACCACACACACACACACACACACACACACACACACACACACACACACACACACACACACACACACACACACACACACACACACACACACCCCGTAAACTGGTAGATTAGCGAGATAAGGCTGTTAAGAAGCTTTCTGTTTACAGTAAAAGCACAACGCCTAGATCAAATCAGTTTCCCACATGTCAATTATGGGTTTATCTGCTTCCTCCTACCCTCCTTGAATTGAGAAGAAACATAGGATTTTATGCCCTTTTTTATTGTGCTTTTATTATTTGTGTGTTATTATTTACCCTAGTGTGTTTGTATTGTATTATAGTACTTAACTGTGTAGCAACTGCAGTAGCTGCTATCATTTCTGTAACACGGGGAATGGGCTCTATGCACAACTCCACTACTTCCTGGACTTAGTGCTGCTCCTTTATTTCCTGTCTTACATTATTGGATAAACTGATTAATCCAGGTGTGTCTGACCATTGTGACTACTCAGACACACCTGGATTAATCAGTTTGTCCAGTAATGTAAGACAGGAAATGAAGGAGCTGCACTAAGTCCAGGAAGTAGTGGAGTTGTGCATAGAGCCCATTGGTTAGCCTAGTGATTGTTGTACTTGCACTTGGTTCTATGAACATCCTCTCTGTACCGACAGCGATATATTGTTGCAGTTCTTATGACAAATGTACTTATTGTAAGTCGCTTTGGATAAAAGCGTCTGCTAAATGCCCTAAATGTAAATGCAAGTGAGTACATTGATTACCATGTTGTGGTCATATTACACATTCAAAGAAAACATGATATGGGGTCCACTGATACTACGGTTCTAAGGTCGTAAAGCGTTGGGTTCATTGTTGCCATGGTCTTCTACTGTGTTCCTCAGTCTTGTGTTGTTCAAACACCAAATAGAAACTGGATTTCTTTGTTTTTGGCAACGTTGGAGAAGTGGGAAGTTCATTATCGCAATGTATGCACAATTCGACAATGGAACTAGGCTTTTCGAAAGACTGGACATTGGATAATATTTCCAATTATTAGCTGCTGACATCCACTTTGTTCCGAATATCAAGGTCTTGGTGTTGTAATATGAGAATTGTCTTTGAAACATTGACTCATGTGTAAACAAGACTGATCTGAAATACTTAATCTCAACGAGATAGTGAGATGAGGAAGCAAAACCTGGGAAATATTGACTGCAAACTGAATTCGTCATCTGATGTAATATATGTGTTCCATCTGTCTGAAACAAACCCAATACCTATAATGTCTCTTAAACCAATCACATTATATGCCTATCCCTCTCATATTACTGAGCCCGAATATTCAAATATTAGTTTTTATTACATGCACATACACAAGGTTTGTCAGGAAGGTATTTGAATCTAAATTCCATATTCGGATATTCGCTTTTCTTTGTTTTGTTTATATGAAACATGTATAACTATTTATGCACAGCTAATTCAAAACCAAGGAAATGATTTGATTATTTCAGCCTACTACCTATGATCTGAAATCTTGGACTGGAAAACATTTTTCCCTTCGCTGTCCAAAGGGACAGCCAACAGCTGGAGAACCGTAGGCGAGATTACCCCTTTTCGCCTTGTGCCCTTTTGCATTTGCAGGGTGTCATAGATACGCACCCTGCAGTAGGTAGGACTGGTCAGGTGTGACCTTGTTCCTTGGCATTCTCATGTCACAAAGGAAGGCCTTGAACAGGGGCTTAAAAAGTGAGGGTTTGACAAAGAGAAGGGGTGGTTGTCCTGGCCTGCTTCGGCGGGGGGGGGGGGGGTGTTGGAGGGAGTGATTCGCAAATGACGTGCGGTGGACCGGCATAACGCTACAATCCATGACCCTGGGTCGGCCCTACTGTGCATTCACACCAAAAGCAAAGCAAATATTTGCCCTGCGTGTTTGTCGTCGTATACACGTTTGATCGCACAAACATCAAAACACTCGCGTCAATGTTTCAAAGCATATTGGAGGAGGAACGAACCACGTTTCTTAGAATTCTCTGTCTCTGTCTCTCTGTCTCTGTCTCTCTGTCTCTCTCTCTCTGTCTCTCTCTCTCTCTCTCTCTCTCTGTCTCTGTCTCTGTCTCTGTCTCTCTCTGTCTCTCTCTCTGTCTCTCTCTCTCTCTCTCTCTGTCTCTTGTCTCTCTCTCTCTCTCTCTCTGTCTCTCTCTCTCTCTCTCTCTCTCTCTGTCTCTCTCTCTGTCTCTGTCTCTCTCTCTCTGTCTCTCTTTCTCTCTCTCTCTCTGTCTCTGTCTCTCTCTGTCTCTCTCTCTCTCTCTCTCTCTGTCTCTCTGTCTCTGTCTCTGTCTCTGTCTCTCTGTCTCTGTCTCTCTCTGTCTCTGTCTCTCTCTCTCTCTGTCTCTCTCGCTCTCTCTCTCTGTCTCTCTCTGTCTCTCTCTCTCTCTCTCTGTCTCTCTCTCTCTGTCTCTCTCTCTCTCTCTGTCTCTCCCCCCCCTCTCTCTCTGTCTCTCTCTGTCTCTGTCTCTCTCTGTCTGTCTGTCTCTGTCTCTGTCTCTGTCTCTCTCTCCCCCCCCCTCCTCTCAAGGCCGGCAGCGCTGGAGGCGTGCGGCGCTTCACCAAGCCCTCGGAGACGCTGGAGCGCTCCCTGGAGATCCACCGCCAGCGGGGGCGCAAGCGCGCCCAGAAACGACCCAACTACAAGAACCTGGGGGAGGGCGGGGAGGAAGAGGAGACGGAGACCGCCGCCACCGCCGCCGCCGCCGCCACTGAGGACAGGACCGGGACGGGGGGAGGAGGAGAAGAGGGGGGATGGGAGGATGACCTCCTCCGAGGAGAGCGAGAAAGGGGCAAAGGTACAGATGGAGGAGGAGGAGGAGGGAATTCTAAGCCGGGCAGAGCGAGTGGGGAGCGGGCAGAAGGTGAGTGCAGAAATGGAATTGGGCCTTAGGCCCAATCCCATTTCTACCCCTTACCCCTTCAAAACAAGGGGGAGGGGTAAGGGGTAGAAATGGGATTGGGCCTAACTCTGCTACGTGTGTGTGTGTGTGTGTGTGTGTGTGTGGGTGTGTGTGTGGTCCAAGTCCCCCTCACAGCCTGGGACAATTGATTCCTAGAATGAGCTCATGGTCATTTGGTGCCATGCTGCTTCATCGTGGCCCGTGGCGCTGGGGGAGTCAGGACTCCCTCTGTTTCCTCGTTTGCTTTGTAGTTTATGCCGAGGGGAATGTTTCCCTCTGAATTAAGCTTTTTACCCAGTCATTGGTCCAAAAATGCATTTATATGTGTATTTGTTCACCCATATCATAGCTTTGCACGGAAAATACATCTGTTCATTTTGCAGGTACTTTTCAAAAAGGTGTTTTGGACACTGTCTATCAGTTAATTATTAAGGGTTACACTATCGTAACAACTATTTTTGTTAAGATGATTGACATGCTGCATATTTTGCAGATCAAATTGGCCTTTTGTCCCACGGTGTCAGTTTTATTTGAACGATGAAAGATGTATTTGTGCAATTTATTTTGACACCAATTTTATCATCAATCACTACGGACAATGGTTACCCATAGCAACTGTCCATCTCTGTCGTCCACCACCACCACCACCACCACCACACCACCACCACCACCACCACCACCACCTCAGTAATGCGCCGTTCCTATCCTGTCCTCCTCACCCGTCTGCCCGTCCTTCGCTCCCACTCTGGCGCGTGTGTGTGTGTGTGTGTGTGTGTGTGTGGTGTGTGTGTGTGTGTGTGTGTGTGTGTGTGTGTGTGTGTGTGTGTGTGTGTGTGTGTGTGTGTGTGTGTGTGTGTGTGCGCGTGTGTTTCAACATGGGGCGTTCACTGGTCTCAATCGATTCATTAACCCTTTTGCCTCACCTCTGTTTTTATATAAAACCATGAGTCTACTATATTTGCGTTCTCAAGTAAGAGTAACTGAAGTAGTATGACCGAAACCACTGCTTAATAAAGAAATAAACTCATCGTATTCCTTTAGCAGGCCGATAATATAGCGGCAGTTACCTGGAATCCTCCCGTCATGCTTTAGTTATTGTAACAGGCTCAACCCTATCTCCCCTTCATGATTTGTAGACCATGACACAAAAGTTGGCCCATCTGCGTTCCTCTTCCAAAGAAACTCCAGCCCTCCCACTTGATCGTGTGTGTGTGTGTGTGTGTGTGTGTGTGTGTGCGTGTTCGTGCGTGTTCGTGCGTGTGTGTGCGTGTGTGTGCGTGTGCGTGCGTGTGTGTGTGTGCGTGCCCTCCCCACAGAGATAGAGATGGTGGTGATTGAGAAGTGCGAGGTCTCCGACATGACGGAGCAGAACATCACAGACGAGGAGAAGACGGCAGCGGCTACACACGCATGCAGATACACAAGAGCAGGTCTGCCTCCGTGGGTCTGTGTGTTCATTACATTCCACACAACACAAGAGCAGGTCTGCATTGACATGCACGTTGGATTGTGAATCCAACGCAATCATATTTTCATTTTGTTCAGAAAAGTTATGATAGATAATGAATTCACTTATTAATTGTAGATTTTAATTTGTATTATCGTTGTTATTCATCTTAGTATTAATGTTACTTTTTATTATTATCATAATTAATGATTGATGAAGATAAACCCAAATATTATTACCGATAAATAATATTTGTCGGTTCTGAAGAAGGAGTAGGGTAGCGCAGGCTGTCACGCTCACACACTGGCTCTGAGAGGAGCGATGCAGGCTCGCTCCTCAGTCCCTGGCTTCCTTGTTCTCCTTGGCAGGCCTTTCCTGGACATGGTGTTCAGTGCACTGGACTGCAGCCACGATGACTACCACGCTCTATTTGTGCTCTGCCTGCTCTACGCCGTGTCCCACAGCCAAGGTGAGTCCCAACCTATGTGGATATCTCTTCTGGGGAAGAGATACGAGAGTCAGGGGTTGTAGGACAAAGGGCCAGTTCTCCCTTCCTGGACTTGATTTAGTGTGTGTTTGTGTGTCTAAGATATTTTGTGTTGGGGTGGGTTGGTGTGTGGGTTGGTGGGTGGATAGGGGTGGTGGTGTGTGTGTGTGTGTGTGTGTGTGTGTGTGTGTGTGTTGTGTGTGTGTGTGTTGTGTGTGGTGTGTGTGTGTGTGTGTGTGTGTGTGTGTGTGTGTGTGTGTGTGTGTGTGCGCGCTGATGGGCTTGGATTCACTTGAATTTCTGTGGAAGGGAGGAGGAGGGTTTATAAACAAAGAGGCCAGTTTCCCCTTCTGGATTTGTTTAAGAGCTTTTTGGGAGGGGATTTTCTGGTGCTTGTCAAGAACACTAAGGGTACTTAAAAAACAGGTCATCTATCCGGGCTTGTTGTTTTTTTCCATAAGGTAATGCAGAAATTTGATTATGACCAACCATATTTAAGATTAAGATGTTTTCTCTATTGGGAAGACCAGCTTTCAAAGATTTGCATCAGAGGTTAGGGCTAGGGTTATGCATATTGATATTCACTGATGTCCTTTGAGTCCACAGCATCAACTGACCCAAGCTGCACTCGAAAGGGTTGTCGCGGTCACATTTCATCCACTGTTGATTCATTGTTCCAAAAGTCCAACCTTTGGACGCACACTTTCTCTGTCCTGTGTTTTCATGTTCCTTCTTCTGTGTGTGTGGGTGTGGTGTGTGTGTCTTGTGTGTGTGTGTGTGTGTACGCACATGCGTGCGTGCGTGTGTGTGTGTGCGCGTGCAGGTATAAACAGTGCCCTCCTGGAGCGCCTGCAGCTGCCCGTGCCGCAGCAGGAGAGGAGCTCCTACAGCCAGGGGCTGGTGGAGCGTCTTATCAGGGTCACCAGCCAGGCCTCCCAGCCCGGTAAGACACAGACTGACAGACTGACAGACTGACGGACGGACGGGCGGGCGGGCGGACGGGTGGGCGGGCGCTCTCATGCCCAATCATGATAATTGTCTGGTTGTTGGTGCAGCCCACGGGACTATGCGAGGCAGGGGGGGTCCTCTTCCCTGAGTCAGGCCTAGAGCTGACCATACCTCGTTCACCCTCCTCCTGGAGGGTGTAACCTGGGTTTCTAAAGTGGGTGTTGGGGGTTGGGGATAAGTGAGCATGTCATGTTGCCGTTCTATGAGCCCAGCAAAGGTCTTTCCGCTTGATCCATATCCCCCGGGCTGCTTCTTCCGGCCGCTTCAGAGACTGATCAACCTGACGGTGGAAGAAGCCACAAAACCTCTACATCCCACTTCAACTGGATCGATTTTTCGAATTCCATCCTTGTAGCTGCGCGTCTGCTGCCGTCATGGGCCTCTTCAGTTGAATCCTCCCATGGGACCGTGAGCTCTGCGATGTTGACAGACTTCAGTGAAGGGGACCAGAGTACCATTTCTGGTCTAACGGTGGCGGCTGCAATCTCAGGTGGAAAGATCAGTTGCTGGCCAATATCGACTAGCATCTTCCAATCCCGGGCCTTGGCTAGCTGCCCGGCTTCTGGTTTGGGAGGGGGGCGGTTGGTGCTGTGATGGGATTTGTTGCTCTAAGGGCAGGGAGTTTGTGGTATTCCTCTTGCCCTCCAAAGCTGCTGCCAGATTCTTGAGGACCCGGTCGTGCCTCCAGATGTAGCGGCCTTGTGTGAGGCTGGTCATGCCACCGGTCAGATGTGTTGGAGAGTCGCTGGGGCTGGGTCCTCGCCATACCACTGGTTGAGGTTTTTAGGAGGTGGGAGCACATCGTAGGTCGCTCTAATGAGGAAGCTGATGTTGCTTGTCTCCATTTCCCAGAGCTCCTTCCAGCTGATCTTTCTCCTCTCCTTCTCACCTCATCCGTTGTCCCTGCTTGGCAAGAGAGACGGCCTTCGCACTTCTTTTAGACTCCTCCTGACGGCGCACCTCCTCTACCTCCTCCATTTTCCTCCTCTCTGAAGTTGAGGCCTTACGCCAAGTTGGCTTACTTGCTGCAAGACCAAAGCCTCCTCTTCCCAGCTGGACATACCCCCACAATGTCGTTGTGCTTCAGGGCTGACGTAGCATGCTGCGCCGCGTCGGAAGATGTCCATTTCCGTCCAGTTAACAGGTTTGGTACAGCATCACTGATGGTCCCGTCTCTGGAGTCCTTCCAATTCATATGGAGTCTCACTTTAGAGCACTTGTACTCTTCAGTGAGGCTTGAATAGGCAGTTCAAGGATCCCTTTGCCGTAGAGGCCAATGTTAGTTAGACGGCTTCGGACCCCAAGCCATTTCTTCATGTATGAAGTCATAGTTCGCTCCATCTTCTCCACAGCTGTTATTGGGTCCTCGTAGATAGTGAGTAGCCACATTACCCGAGGGAGAAGCCCAAATGGCAGGCACCAGAGCTCAAGCTTCCCTGGCAGCAGTGTCTTGTTGATGTTTTCCAGACTGTTGGCGATGTCCTGACTTGTTTGCTGCACTTGGTCTTTGGCCCTGAGGCTTGCGTCATACCGTCTTCCCAGGCTTTTGATTGGTTGCTCAGACACCGTTGGTATTGAGTCGTCACCAATGCAAAACTTCACGTTTTTAAGCTTTCCCTTGACTATTGAGATGCTTCGTGACTTGCTCGGCTTGATTTTCATCTGGGTCCACTTGATGTTCTCCGGCAGTTTTCCAAGTATCCGCCTGGTGCATGCTGCAGTAGTGGTCAAGTGGTCATGTCATTCATGTATGCTCGGATAGGTGGAAGGCGGATCCCGTTCTGAGCTCACTCGGCCCCCAGCACCCACCTTGAGGCGCTGATGATGTACTCCCTGGCCATTGTGAAGGCCAGGGGGGAGATTGTACAGCCTGCCGTGATGCTTACTTCTATGCGTTTCCATGAGGTTGTAAAGTCGGCTGTTATGAAGCACAGCTGCAGGTCCTTGAAGTCGGCTTTCACTAGAGTAGTGATGGATGATGGAACATGGGAGAAGTTGAAGGATTCCCAGAGGAGGTTATGGGGAACTGATCCAAAGGCATTGGCCAGGTCAAGGAAGGTGACATTGGAGGTCTCTTTTGTCCTTCTTCGCAGCTTGGATCTGGTGCCAGATCATACCGGTATGCTCCAAGCAACCCGAGAACCCAGAAATACCAGCCTTCTGCACGGATGTATCACTGTATTCATTCTTCACCAGGTAGGTGGACAGCCTCTGTGCGATCACGCTGAAAAAGATTTCCCCCCTCAACGTTGAGAAGGCATATCGGTCGGAATTGACTGTCTGCTGCATACTTCTCCTTGGGAATTAGCACACCTCCAGCCCTTCGCCACACCTTAGGTATCATTTCCTTTCTGCCACACTATCCTCATGAGCCTCCAAAGATAGTGTAGAACATCTGGAGCGTTCTTATAAAGCTTTTACGGTACTCCATTGGGCCCAGGGGCTGATGCTGATCTGTTACGCCGTACTGTATTCTCTGCTTCCATTTTGGAGGGCCGGTCTGCAGGTGGAATTCAGCAGGTTGAATAGGCGGGATGTCATGCGCCTGTTCGTGCCTTTTCGTTTCAGAGTGGACCCTTTCCAGATGTTCTTCCAGCTCCTGCTTTGGTGTTTTCAGGGTTCCGCTTTTTTCCTTAATGAAGAGATCTTTGACAAACATTAAAGGGTTTTTATAGAACCGTGTTCTTGTGCGTTCCTTCCTCTTATAATGTTTCCTGAAGTTCCTTGCTCTTCGCAAGGTTGCCAACCGGCATTTGAAGCCCCCCTGGAGTAGCATGAGACCATCTCTCTCTGCGTCAGAGGCCTTCTCCCATAGCTTTCTCAGCTGCCTTCTCTCTCTGACCAGTCTTTCGATCTCTTGCTGCTTCCTGGGTTCGGCTGGTGCTGATGTTGCTTTGCTTCTCCTTATGTTCAATCATTTGCGCGGAGTGATACAGATGACGTGAATCAGAGGCAAAAAAAAACACTTTCCTTGACAGCGGTCAAATATGCTGGGTGATCATTCCATTGCATTGAGAAGAGCCGTGTAATAAACAAAAATAATTGACAGCTGAGCGTTAGGAAGGCCCATGCAAGTGAATGGAGCAGTCTACAGCATTGGGAAGAGCCGTGTAATAAGTAAGGGATAATGTATAGAACGCCGGTCATTATCGGGAAAATAATCCCCGACAGGGTGAACAGGGCCGCGACGCGCAGCAAAGGTGCCTTGCTTCGCCCTGAACAAAAAAAAAAACTTCACATGGTGTTTCTTTTTACAATTTATTTGTTACCTGCATTCGTAGTGTTGATCAGCAGAGAAACAGTCCGCCAAAGACGCTGACCTTGACGCAAATGAACGGAGCGTTCCACGGCATTGAGAAGACCCGTGTAATAATCCATAATTATTCAACTCAATTATTATTGTTTTTTTTTTTTTTTTACAAGTGGTGGGTACAAAATGAATCTTGACGAAATCTGGTGGGGACGCGTCCCAGGCGTCTCCGCTCTTTCCTTGGTGGATTCTCAAGCCCCTGAATGATGTTATTTTCGTCCATCCACAGGTGCACACCTGAAGTGAGTGTCTCATGTGCCGCGTCCTTGCTCGTAGTCATGTCCGTTCCTGGCTCTGTGACCGTGTTGTCACTCGTTGAGCCATCTTGCGCCCCCCGCTCTCACAGGCTCTAGGGGTATTTTCCTTTGTTTACTTTCTTTAGCACTTGGCGGGTGTCTCCAATAAACTGAATCAGCGTCGGAGACTGCCACCATAGTTCGCTAGCCCCTGACAGCCGTGGTGGGGTCTAGCTCCTCCAGTCAGCTGTCTCTCCGCGCTGCCAAACAAGACTTTCCCGTGTCGTCAGCTGTCCTTTCACAGCGGTCACTGGACGAGTCCAGATGCTCGGAATCATAAAACACGGGACGAGATGTTAGCTGTCCGTTGTGCCAATGGATGCAATTGATGCTCACGCATGAGGTTGCCTTGACGTTGAGAGTGACGTGGGAACTGACATGGGAAAGATGTCAATTTCGGGTCACATCCTCAGTAGTGTACCTTTTTGGATCAGTGGGTGTTTCGGCCTTTCATCACTAGACACCTTCAATGTATATGTGCATCAACAAGCAAACAGAAGAGGAAAATGAGAGCGGTGGTTTGAAGGCTTAGGGTAAGGCTCCCAATGGGGCTGGAGGGGGATTCCTTGGAACAGATAGGCACCCACACATGACCAGAGGGCTATGGAAAACCACCGGCAGACCTAAATATAACACACGGGTCACGAACCACAGTGAAAACACTTTAATTAATGGGGCTGTAGAGTGTGACCACTGAGGGCTGCAGAGAGAGAAACAGAGAAGATCAGCCCAGTACACAAAGACCCCACCCTCCTCCTCCTCCCTGCTATGACAATTGGTTCGAGGAACGGCGTATGATTCCTCGAACCAATCAGGGGAGAGAGGCCCTTCATTCGATTTGAACCGGGAGCGGTCCTTAATGTGAATGGGCTGATCTTACAAACTGCACTTCAATTAAATCTCTTCAATAGATAACCGTTGAGTCATGTTTTGTGGAACAATTAGAAATAATTCTAATTGTGTGTGTGTGTGTGTGTGTGTGTGTGTGTGTGTGTGTGGTGTGTGTGTGTTGTGTGTGTGTGTGTGTGTGTGTGTGTGTGTGTGTGTGTGTGTGTGTGTGTGTGTGCGCGCAGATGGCAAGGTGCGTCTTGCTACATTGGAACTCAGCTGTGTTCTACTAAAGCAGTCGGTGCTTCCAGGAAACCACTGTATCATCAAGGACGTGCACCTGGCCTGCATGGAGGTACCACACAGACATGCGCACACACACACACACACACACAGACATTCACGCTGTGACACACAAGCCGGGTCACTTGCACTTCAAATCACACAAACGCATACACCTCCCAAAGTCCTCCCAAAGCGTATACACACTCCATGAGCGCTGTGTGAGCTTGTCCAGGGCATTTGAGTACCCGTGGTCCACACACAGTGGCCTAAAACAATTCCTTTGAATTTTTACGGTACTGTGTGTCATGAAAGGGAAAAGTGAAAAGAAAGTCCTGCCATGTCTATGCTCAGTTTCAATGAATTCAAATTCAAATTCATTGAATTTCCATATTCAATGAATTTGTCATATGCACATTAAAATCGAGGTTGGAGTAAAAATATGCTCGACAAAGAGAACTACAATTCCCTTTGTCTTCTAAAATGCCCTTTGTGTTGTCAGACAGAGACACAAACAACACAGGGCCCTTTGTCTCCATCCAGGTATTGGATGGAAGGAAACGGTACATTCCTAGGAAATAAGGAAACGGGAACAATGCACACATGGGGAACGGTGCCCAAGTTTGGACCTGCTTGTGGTGTGACTCAGGGCAAACACTGGATGACTGGGATCATTATTATTTCTTTCTAACCAGGAGAAAAACCCTCTGACATTGCTGACATTACTGAGTGAGTGTGAGGTAATTCAGCACGATGTCCTGCGTGGTAGTAAAAAATAAAAATCTAAAATGGAGCCCTTGAACAAGGTAGTTA
Source organism: Melanogrammus aeglefinus (assembly GCA_900291075.1). Classification (NCBI taxonomy): domain Eukaryota; kingdom Metazoa; phylum Chordata; class Actinopteri; order Gadiformes; family Gadidae; genus Melanogrammus; species Melanogrammus aeglefinus. The sequence continues at coordinate 56,785 of OLKM01000917.1, forward strand.
AAGGTTAACAAGCGCAATTTGACTTGGGAGTCAATTTTTTCACCACCACCTCAATATAAAAAGAGTTTCCATTTTTGCTTAATATTTGTGTTAACATGTTTTAACTTCATCTAGCCTAAAAAATAAAGTTTACGGCGCTAACAGGACCTGAACTGAGTAGCGGTTAGAGTTGGCGTCACTGGTTGCTATAGCGACGCCGGCAACAGTTTCTAGCTCAAGGAGAGAACGGCTAAATGCAATTTTTCACAAACGTGGGTTGACGACCCGACATTTAAAGACGGGCTGAAACCCGTGATGGGAAATGACCCAGAAGCTTTTTGCTCGTTGGGCAAAAAAACGATCAGTGTGACATGGAACGGCATTAAAGCGATTTAATCACACAACGCTTCGAGCATTCTCCGGCAGCGGGTCGTGCGAAGGGAGAGCAGCTCTCTATTAGAGGTCTGCGCGGGACACAATATTCAGTCCCGCTCCCGCCTTGTACTGTGCTGCTCCCACCCGCTCCTGCAAAGAACTGATATTATATCCTGCTCCCGCCCGCAAATGAACGCAAGGATGGATGTTCTTTCTGAGGAGGGGCCTGTCCTTTGGCTTGAAAAAAAAACGAGCGTGCACATAATTTACTTAGGCTACCAGTATGGGTAACATATTTATTGGTAAGCCTGCATGTTTTCAGCCATACAAAACATTAAATAGGCCTCAGTAACTGAAACACGAAACAGTCACATATTAAAAAGATAAAAATTCTGCAGGTCGGTACCAGCACGTCTAAATGAAAGGTAAAAGAAAGGGCTGCTGCTTCGACCATGAAGGAAAAGTTGTTGGAAAAGTAGCTTTTGCTTATTGATGAGGGCTTCATGATAATTTGATTATTTTACTTTACCCTCATATTTAATTTGCGGGAGGGCAGTGTATCATCCCGCCCGCCCGCACCCGCAATGAGCTTTCATTTTTTGTCCCGCGCCGCACTATTTTGCGTGGCGTCCCGCGGGAGTGCAGACCTCTACTCTCTCTGTGTCGTTGTTCTGCGGTGCTAGCAGCAGGAGCAGCACTAGGGCTACAGGGATCAGTGTCCCATTTACACCTTATAGTAAGTAGTAAGTGGTGCTTTGCATAACCCCCGCCCCGCTGCTTGATGTCATGTTGGTAGTAAAATATATTGTGGAGGTAGTAAAAAAGGGTAGTAAAAGGTAGTAAATTCATCTCTATGATTCCTGCCTACAACCTGTTCAGGCCCACAGAGTCATGACGTCAGCGACCAGACCGTCCTTGTGAGAGCTTGAATGTGTAGTGTTTATTGCATATTCTTTCATCATAAATTCATAGATGAGTAAATAACAAACGACTGCACTCATTTATGGTTATGTATTGAGCAACTTTGTTTAACCATTTAAAAAATGTATTTATCATTCCTTTAGATCTTTAATTGTCTTCTTGCGGCGCCAAACTCAATCACGATAGACAATTAAAGATATGATAAATTCCCTTATCTCGCTTTCATTATCACGTGTCCGGATTCTTTCTCTTTCTTTTCGCTCTCCTTCGGTTTCCAAGAAACCTCTTTGGCCTACTACTATCATGTCCCTCCCCCTTTTTCCCCACATTCTTTGCCTGTTATTCCTCCGTTCTTCTGGTAAAGTGGATTTGAACCTTGGGCCTTACCCTCCCCTTGGCTGCCCTCTTCTCACCAGACTGCGTTTAGTTCCCTTCAGCCACTTGTTTCCATCACGTTTAGCAAATTAGAAATGTAATACAAAATCAATAGATCAAGTTCCATACGCAAACAATGTTGAGTCTAATAAAACCGTATCTGTTTATATTCCTCTATGTTCAATAGAGCTTTGTGTTGCTCGGCTCTTCCAGGGCGCTTTACGTCCAACATCCTGGTGATAGCCCGGCGGCTCGCCGGTGAAGGCGCTCGCGCTGACGCGCGTTCCCGACAGCGACCGTTCATGTGCACTGCGTTGGGAATCGAAAAGCTCTTCACAGCAGGGCTTTTTTATCCGATTTAAAAAAAAAAACAACAGTCAGAACTAAACAGAACGTAGTAGGATCAGTCTCATGTTTGCATGCCTTTATTTCCCAGGAGCCTATCACCTACTATTCTTTTGCTTTTATTTACGAGGTGTACTTACAGTATTGCCACTGTATGCAACACTTATCTAGAGCTGGATACCAGTGCAAAACGTTAACAATTGAGCCAATCGACGCAATCAATAGTAAAGTATGTGATGTGATGGTTGATTCTTTTATATTGAGTAAAACATTCATATTCCACCATGTGCATGCGCGTCACTAGTAAACCCTACGTCACCAACTGGGCAACTCTGTTATCAAATTCTGACCCCCCGTCGCCGAACAGGAAGAGAATCACAATAGTGTCATGAGGTGTCGTTCACGAGAACGTTCCGACGTCACGGAAATGTTTCCCCCAATCATTTCCAGGGATGTGAATGCCCCATTTGTCACGGATGTCCCAAACATGTTGATACGGCATCACAGGGTCAGGGCGCTTGTGTGACGGAGCGTGGTTAAAATAACATTGCCGTCTCTTGCTGTTTTTAGGGCGCGCGTGAAGAGAGTCTGCATCTGCTCCGAAGGTTCTACAAGGCAAGTTGTTTGACCGTCCAACACACACATCCCTTTTTTCGGATAAACACACGCACACACAATTACCAGTAAGTCCAGTCACCATCAGTTCCGGATGGCCACTGACTGAGCCTTTCCTGATTTCTGTTAAAGGGTGTTCCTGTTAATGCCAGCAAGACTAGTCAAACAGGGAATTAACTTGGGCTTAGACAGGCTTGACATCCCAACCATCGAGGAAAGGAGTTCATAGTTTGCAATAATAACTTTGTACCAAATAAACAAGAATCAGAATGAAACCGAAATACACTTGTCCATTGTCCAATCAGACCTGTTATGGCGGGGTGTAAAACAAAAGTGCTTTGCCCTTTATGATACAAGGGATCAGAGCGTGTTCCGACCGGACCACAAACCGAAAGAGAAATAATAACTGCCTGTCACTGGAGGGCGTTTGGAGCAACGGTCGAATCTCAGGGCAAGAATATAATAACTTGAGGAAAATATCAAAGGAGAATATTCACAGACACTGTTTGTGTTTGCTGTCCATACAGGGTGAAGAGATCTTCCTGGACATGTTTGAAGATGAATATCGGAGTATGACGGTATGACGGGCATGTTACTTCACCCTGGGACTGATCTGTGTTCAACCACGTTTCACAACCCTCGATCGCCCTGACTCTCAGTCACAGCCAGTGATCACATTAATCAAGTCGCATGGGGGGGGTCTAATTAGTTCAATGTAGAATGACATGCATCTAAGTTTGTGCGTGTGTGCCGTCCTGTGTGTGTGTGTGTGTGTGTGTGTGTGTGTGTGGGGATTTGTCCGTCCTGTGTGTGTGTGTGTGTGTGTGTGTGTGTGTGTGTGTGAGTGTGTGTGTGTGTGTGTGTGTGTGTGTGTGTGTAGTGTAAACCTCTGAACGTAGAGTACCTGATGATGGACGCCTCCATCCTGCTGCCCCCCACCGGCACTCCCCTGACGGGGATAGACTTTGTCAAGAGACTGCCCTGCGGAGACGTGGAGAAGACGCGCAGAGTGGGTGCAACACAAATACACACAGACACACACACAGATGCACACACACACTGAGATGTACACACACACAGATGCAAAGACGCACACACACACACACAAAGACGCACAGACAGACGCACGCACGCACGCGCACACACACACACACACACACACACACACACACACACACACACACACACACACACACCACACACACACACACACACCACACACACACACACACACACACACACACACACACACACACACACAGTGAAGATGACAGAATAGGGACGTCATATCAGTCGGGTGATGTTTTTTTACGGAGTGGGGGCCCAACTTAATGTCTGCGCTTAATTCCTCTTATTTTACTCTTACTTCCTATTATAAAATCGCGCTGTCTTAATGTGGTTGTTTCTGCGTACGCAAAAAAAATCTGTACAGAAAATCTCAAGATGATGAATTGTTCTTTTTTGAGGCAAAAAACAATTTCCAAATATGTGGTTCTCGTTATGGCAAGAACGTGGTCAGTCACCCCTTCATGCTCTGGCTTTACTTGGAAATGTTTGGCAATCATACTTGGAATGACCTTTGTGTGTGTTCTGCAGGCCATCCGTGTGTTCTTCATGCTGCGGGCGTTGTCCCTGCAGCTTCAGGGGGAGCCCGAGACCCAGCTGCCCCTGACCCGGCCGGAGGACCTCATCAAGACTGACGATGTGCTGGACCTCAGTAAGAGTCTGTCTGTCTGTCTGTCTGTCTGTCTGTCTGTCTGTCTGTCTGTCTGTCTGTCTGTCTGTCTGTCTGTCTGTCTGTCTGCCTGTCTGCCTGCCTGCCTGCCTGCCTGCCTGCCTGCCTGCCTGCCTGCCTGTCTGTCTTTCTCTCTGTCTCTGTCTCTCTCTCTGTCTTTCTGTGTGTCCCTCTCTCCTTTCCTCTGTCTGTCTGTCTGTCTGTCTGTCTTTCTGTCTCTCTGTCTCTCTCTCTGTCTCTTCTCTCTCTCTGTCTCTCTGTCTCTCTGTCTCTCTCTCTCTCTCTCTCTCTCTCTCTCTCTCTCTCTCTCTCTCTCTCTCTCTCTCTCTCTCTCTCTCTCTCTCTCTCTCTCTCTCTCTCTCTCTCTCTCTCTCTCTGTGTCTCTCTCTCCTTTCCTCTGTCTCTCTGTCTCTGTGTCTCTCTCTCCTTTCCTCTGTCTCTCTGTCTTTCTCTGTCTTTCTCTGTCTCTCTCTCTGTCTCTCTCTCTGTCCTCTCTCTCTCTCTCTGTCTGTCTGTCTGTCTCTCTCTGTCTGTCTCTCTGCTCTCTCTCTCTCTCTCTGCTGTCTGTCTCTCTCTCTCTGTCTGTCTGTCTCTCGTCTCTGTGTCTCTGTGTCTGCTCTGCTCCTGTCCGTCTGTCTCTCTGTCTTTCTCTCTCTCTTCTGTCATCTGTCCTCGTCTTTCTCTCTCTCTCTGTTGTCTGTCTCGTCTGTCTGTCTGTCTGTCTGTCTGTCTGTCTGTCTGTCTGTCTGTCTGTCTGTCTGTCTGTCTGTCTTGTCTGTCTCGTCTCTGTCTGTCTGTCTGTCTCTGTCTGTCTGTCGTCTCCTTTCCTCTGTCTCTCTGTCTTTCTCTGTCTTTCTCTGTCTCTCTCTCTGTGTCCCTCTCCTTTCCTCTGTCTGTCTGTCTGTCTGTCTGTCTGTCTGTCTGTCTGTCTGTCTGTCTGTCTGTCTGTCTGTCTGTCTGTCTGTCTGTCTGTCTGTCTGTCTGTCTGTCTGTCTGTCTGTCTGTCTGTCTGTCTGTCTGTCTGTCTGTCTGTGTCTCCTCTTCATCATCTGTCTCTGTCTTTCTCTCTCTCCTCTGTGTGTGTCTCTCTCCTTTCCTGTCTGTCTGTCTGTCTGTCTGTCTGTCTGTCTGTCTGTCTGTCTGTCTGTCTGTCTGTCTGTCTGTCTGTCTGTCTGTCTGTCTGTCTGTCTGTCTGTCTGTCTGTCTGTCTGTCTGTCTGTCTGTCTGTCTGTCTGTCTGTCTGTCTGTCTTTCTTTCTGAAAACTGAAAGCTGTGCCCCCCTTCACACCACTTGGTATATTACCGACAAGATAAGATGGCTTGTAAATCCCTTTTCACTAGAATAGGATAAAATAAAGCACTTTTATATCTGTTAGTCCCATGATGCCTGGGTCAAATCTCTGTTCTGATTGGCTGGCAGGGGGGTTGTTTAACTTTTAATAACTGTGTAAGTGACGCCTATGCCCGGCTCCCAACCCAACTTTGAAAATAGATTAACGGCGATATTTTTTTTATCAGCCGTTAACACACAGCCCACCACTAATATATATATATATATATATATATATATATTTGCTGGTCTCCTGACGCAGTGACACTTGCTTAGAAATGGTTCCCAGGATGCAGTTTCAAAATATGACAGATAGAAAGAGATCTATCAGCAAATACCTTACTTGCAACAAGTTTGGGCTAAGCATAGTCCTGGAAGTACTGATGGAAACACGTGGAGAACGCTCTCCAGGTACCAGGATCCTTAATCTTCTCTATTTACTGTAGTAATAAAATACAGTCTGGCTTCCATATCATTTTAATGTTAAGTGATATATTGATTAGATCAATATATTTTATTATTTTCCACCATTTATGTTTCCAGGATCACGACAAATGTGATATTTTTAACTTGAAACAACATTCTTATATTTGAATGACTCAAGTGGCTTAGCTATTAATAACGTACCAAACGTGTTTACACACGCGTATGTGCATGGGAGGGTGGTTCCACCACAAAAAGCAAAACTTTGTGCTACAAACACACACACACACATAGACACACACACACAGTTACTAGGGAGCTGCAAGCTGCAATCCCCAACCGTGCTCTCGCCAGATAAGGTACCTTGTAAATAGGGCTGTGCAATTAATCGAATTTCGATCGCGATATCGATTTTGGGGTCAAACGATCTCCAAACTCGTATAATCGAGTTGAAACGATTAATTTGACGATGATGATTATGACATAGAAACACGTATAAGTATCCAAAATAAAACCTTTTTCGTGTGTAAGTGTACTGTCTGCCACAACATTCTGAATCTAACATTTGATTTTTATAAAAACATACGTGTTTCTATGTCATAATTGATTGTGTCAATAAATGCATGTTTTCAAACTCAAAAATAATCGTTTGAATAATCGTGATATCAATATTGACCAAAATAATCGTGATTATGATTTTTCCCATAATCGAGCAGCCCTACTTGTAAATGTAACCAGACTACTTCTTTCTCTTTCATTATTCGTCAGTTTTTTCCTGTGTTTAGACGCAGGCTGAGCCTTAAGTGTTTTTGTTATTCCACATCCGTCCGTTTCATTCAAAGCCGACTTTCCCACGTCAACTTTTTCTTCACTTAAATTTTTTTTTACAACTAAAACATTTATTCACCAGTATTTCAGTTTTGATTTTCATTAAAACCCTTTCACTCCAACCGAAATAAAATATACAATGGTTGAATAAAGGTCACATCTTTGACCTAAATGTGTGAAATAGTTTCAGGGTTGTGCGCCGCCGCGACACTGGGACACATAGCATGGGTTGTCGCGGCGCTGTCGCTGGCACTGTCGCGCCGCTGTCGCGGCGGGGCTGAACGGAAGCCAGTGGTTTTGCATTCAGCCTCTTCGTCATCCGGGCCAGGCGCGTGGGAGAAACAGATGGACGTGTGTTTTTTCTTTCTTTTTCTAATATGGGATTCCAGTGTAAACTTGTCACAGTCCGAAACCCGACGAAAAAGACCGATAACGAAGTAATCAGACGTAGCACACAGAGAGAAATGAACACGGAGGCCGCTGAAGTGGTTAAAGTGTTGATAAGTGGATGTGCAGTGAACAACTCCACACTGCATGCTCTTTTTACCCACGTGGCATCTCTTCCTGGGTCGCGGTGTTTTGATCATTATGCAAAATTCTGGCGAAATTGCTCAGCAGGAGTGGTGTTCTTCTAGAGAAAACCGACACACTAGGGTGACTGATCGCCGGACAAGGACTGTTTATCATTTCTTTCGTCAGAATTGCGACAAATCAAAGGCGATGAAGAGAGACTTGAAAGTTTCATGAATATGAGTTCACACTGAAGTCGGCCTGCAAAGAATTAAACCTGTATTTGAGTCAGAATGGAAAAGGTCTAGATTCCATGTGCTCTGTTCTGTTCACAGATTTCTGAAGAAAGTTGCGTCTGATATCATTCTTGCCAAAATCCTGTCCCATCTTGAGCTATTGCATCAGTACGCAATAAAAGAGTGCCGACACATTTCCTTGTGTGTTTTCCCCTTCGGCCCAGAGAACCAGATGTTCACCTGGTCTCCTCTCCAGCCCACCTCAATGTCAATCCGAGCTTGGCCCACTGACATTTCTCTGTCTTTTAATAATAAGACGCACTGGGCTTGTTTGTCACACAGAAACATCGAGGAAGTCGCGCAGTCCTGCATTGCAAAAGGAAGATTAACTGTCTGATCATTTGAGGAAGGCAGCCTCTATTTAATCTTGCGAGGCAACAGGATTTGCGGAATCAAGTCAAGCGGCAATCTTGCCCGGCTTCAAGCGATGCGTTTGTTTCCTGACACCTGATAGTCGGATGGTTCATCCATTCACCTGCCAAGTATTCATTCAGTGCCAGCACCTGTCCATGCAATTCCCATGGAAGCTTGGCCAGCTCACTCCTGTTAGCTTTACCCATTACCAGGGCACATCTTCCTAACGGGTGTTTTTATGCATGTTCCCTGGGTAACATTGCCACAGATTATTTTTGGTAAAATGAAGTTCACATTTTACCAAGAAAAAGTAAGAATACTTATCTTGCACTGGTCTCCATTGCACGTGCCGTAGAGGTGCTTTGAGAGTTTGAAAGAGAGAGAGCTTTTGTTGTTGTTGCATCCTACACACTGTTACCAACATGGAGTGAACTGGTTTAGTGTGTTGGAAAACGCCCATGCCCAACCACTATCATAATGGGAATGTGATATCGCAATGTGTGTGTGCGTGCATGATCTCCCCTTGGATATCACCAAACAACAGCGCCATTCATGAACCGTGTTTTAGGGGGTGATGCTCAGCTGACTGAACGAGCGAGACACGATGCAAGAGAGACGGACGAACAGTCTGTCTGAAATGCCCATGGCATCGCTCGATCCAGTAAATGAACCGGGCCTCCCGTCTCAAACGTCGTTTCAGTTTCAGAATAACCCTTAACATTTAACCTCTGTAAATCTCTGTGAAATAGTAGCCCTGAAAAGCGCGGCGTTTCTGTGTTCCCGCCCAGACAACAGCGACCTGATCGCGTGCATGGTGGTGAGTAAGGACGGGGGCCAGGCCCAGAGGTTCCTGGCCGTGGACGTCTACCAGATGAGTCTGGTCGAGCCGGAGACCAAGCGCCTGGGCTGGGGCGTGGTCAAGTTCGCCGGCTTGCTGCAGGTATGTGGGACAAACCCGGGACCTGGGGGGAAGTTGGCGTCAGTGTATAATAATAATAATAATAATAATAGGCGTTCCAAGGACTTGGTGAAAGGAATGTTTTGAGGAGCTCTTTGAACTGGGCCACGCAGTCCCTAAATGGTAAATGGACTGCGTTAAAGTCGCCACCCACAGCGCTTGCGATATTGCCGAATATTCCCCGGGTTCCATTCACACATTCACACACCGACGACGGTGTGATCCCGGTGAGGCGGTCAGCCGGCTCGTCGGGAGCAGTCAGGGGGGAGGTTGTCTCGCTCAGGGACACCTCCACACTCAGCTAGGAGGAGCCCGGGGGATCGAACTGGCAACCTTCAGGTTACCGGAAAATACTGCTTGACCCCCCGAGCCGTGCCTGGCCCGGCCTCATGGTGAGGTGTTTTCACAGCCAGAAAGTCCTGGCATCCAGCCTGTTCATGTAAATGTCATGCAAGTATGTCAAATTCCCATCATTTGTTGCGTAATACAAACAAAAATGACTCAGATACCCACAATGCATGACAGTTGGCCCTGGTGCTGCGGTCGGACTAGTTTTTACTCGTTTGTAGTCTCTTGTTTGATCCCGTCACTCGTCCTCTTCCTGCCCCCCCTCTCCCTCCACTCCCCTGGAGTGTTTTGGTGCAATGACCCCTTTGTGGTCATTGCGATGCTTCTCGCCCAGGGTCACCATTTGCTTTGGATTTTGTTGAGGCATGACTCTCTTACGGCTGTCTAACCTCACATTCGCACAGCGTGACTTTAACAGAAACTTCCGCTTTCCATTGTACTCTATTTTTAGAGTTCTTCTCAGGAAGCCAAACAGGCATCGCTCTCTCTCTCTCTCTCTCTCGCTCTCTCTCTCTCCCTCTCTCTCTCTCTCTTCTCTCTCTCTCTCTCTCTCTCTCTCTCTCTCTCTCTCTCTCTCTCTCTCTCTCTCTCTCTCTCTCTCTCTCTCTCTCTCTCTCTCTCTCTCTCTCTCTCTCTCTCTCTCTCTCTCTCTCTCTCTCTCTCTCTCTCTCTCTCTCTCTCTCTGTCTCTGTCTCTGTCTCTGTCTGTCTCTCTCTCTCTCTCTTTTTTCTGTCTGTGTCTGAGCTTGTCAAATTCTCAAGTCGACACTGGCCGTATGAAAAAAGGAAAAAGAAAGCTGAATAAAAACATTGCCTTGTCTCAGCGCGGGGATCCCGGCGTCCCCCAGAAAGGGGGTACACCCCTGGCAGTAACCCCACCACCCCTCTCCTCCTGACAGGACATGCAGGTGTCGGGCGTGGAGGACGACAGCCGGGCGCTCAGTGCGTGGTCATCCACAAGCCGGGCTCCAACCCCCACGCCAAGCCTCTGCCCATCCTGCAGGCCAACTTCATCTTCGCAGACCACATCCGCTGCATCATCGCCAAGCAGCGCCTGGCCAAGGGGCGCATCCAGGCCCGCCGCATGAAGATGCAGCGCATCGCGGGTGAGGGAGGGACGCCTTCGTACGGGGCGCCTTCGTTCACCGGAGTCATGCTTCTGTTCAGCGCATAAACACAAGAGCGCTTTCCCTTTTGTTTCTGTGCGTGTGCTCGTCTGGGGTTGACAGAGAAAGTGTGTGTGTGTGTGTGTTTGTGTGTGTGTGGGTGTGTGTGCTTGGTCTGATTATAATTTTTTTTCAATCAGGCCATAATTGAGCCTTTTCTTTTGAGATCATTTCTTATCGTTGTTATAATTCGTTGCCTTTAAGGGTGAATCCTGCACTCTTTTTAGTTACACACAAACAAGAAACTAGGAGGAGAAAGAGGCGGGGGCACACGTACGAATAACACCAGTCTTTTTTTAGTTGTTTACGATGGCTGGACGCGCTTTGAGGCGCCAGCGTTCACGAGGAGGGTTTATGAAGAGCTTGGGGGCTGCGGTCAGAACCATGTGTAGTGATTCGTTCCCCTGGTGCTCTTCCACTCGACTCTGCCCTCGCTGAATGGGTTTAGCAATAACCTCCCTGGGACATTAAGACGCACGGAAGAAGGTCGTACACAAAGTGACGCACCTCAGGGGGTCTGAGGCCAGGTTTGAAGACGCATGCAGGGGTGCCTTGTTAGATCCAGCCATAACCACAACGTACTCACACACCCACCTGACAACGACACACACCTTACAACTACACAGACACACACCCACCTAACAACTGCACACACACACACACACGCCTTGCATGTCACTTACGCACACAAAAACACACCTACAGGCAGACAGACTCAGACAGACAGAATCAGACAGAATCAGACAGAATCAGACACACACACACACACACACAGAATCAGACACACACACACACACACACACACACACACACACACACACACACACACACACACACACACACACACACACACACACACACACACACACACACACACACACACACACACAGAATCAGACACACACAGAATCAGACACACACAGAATCAGACACACACACACAGACACACATACCATACACACACAGACACACACACAGACACACATACCACACACAGACACACACACACACACACACACACACAGACACACACACACATACCATACACACACACCTTACCACGGCTCCCCCCCCCTGCAGCCCTGCTGGAGCTGCCCATGCAGCCCGGCAGTACGGACGTCCTGGGGTTCGCCCCCCAGCCCGGCCACGCCTCCCCCGGGGGTCTGCCCTTCCGCTTCTACGAGCAGTCGCGGCGCGCGCCCAACGACCCCACCGTCAGCCGCTCGCTCTTCGCCTCGGTGGACAAAGTGCCAGGTAACCAGGCGCAGCGGGGGTCCGGAGACCCCCGGCCACGGGGACATTCCACTACAACACTCACTTTATACACTTTGGTTTTCACATGTGGCTATCTGGGTACCCAGATATATATCTGGGTACCCAGATATATACCTGGGTACCCAGATATATATCTGGGTACCCAGATATATACTTGGGTACCCAAGTATATATCTGGGTACCCAAGTATATATCTGGGTACCCAGGTATATACTTGGGTACCCAGATATATACCTGGGTACCCAGGTATATATCTGGGTACCCAAGTATATATCTCGGTACCCAAGTATATATCTGGGTACCCAAGTATATATCTCGGTACCCAAGTATATATCTGGGTACCCAAGTATATATCTGGGTACCCAAGTATATATCTGGGTACCCAAGTATATATCTGGGTACCCAAGTATATACCTGGGTACCCAAGTATATATCTGGGTACCCAAGTATATACCTGGGTACCCAGGTATATATCTGGGTACCCAGGTATATATCTGGGTACCCAGAAAATATGTATACATGTAAATATGTACCCAGAAATATATATCTTTATATATATAGCAGCTGGCCCCCTCCTGTTTCTTATGTTGGATTTAATCACGGAAAAATCCCAACCTTCCATGATTCACTCCCTCCCGGGACATGTTCTCCATTTGTGTTTGTTTCCATTTCAAGTAGCAGTGCTTTAAGGGTTAAGCTAGGTCAATAACGTCCTGGGAGGGGAAGACCTGCTCCCACGGTCCCGTAGTAAACAGAGAGCGAGTCCTGACGTCGGACCTCGGCCCACCGCGAGACGGCCCAGGGGGGAAATGATGACCTCATGTGTGTGTCTGTCTAGGCTTCGCGGTGGCCCACTGCGTGTCCCAGCACAGCCCGTCGCCCCTGTCCTCGCCCTCCCCCCCCTCCAGTGGCAGCGGGAGCACGGGGAGCACGGGGAGGTGCGACTCGGTCACCGCCAGCACCGTCTCAGCCCACAGCCCCGCAGGTAACGCACGCACGCACACATATATACATACATACAGGGTTCAAACTTAACTTTTTTGCTCACTGGCCAACTGGCTAGTGAGCTTTAAAAATCTACTGGCCAGAAAGATTTTTTACTGGCCAAAAATTATGTATAGCTGTTTTGTATATTTTTCATCGTGTATTGTATATTTTTAAATGTGTTTAACTGTTATAATACACTCATAAGCATTTTTAACACATATCATAGCAATATTAGCATATTATTGTGTGGAATAAGGGAATGAGTCAAATTTGCCTTTTTTTTCCTTAAAGGTTTATTTATAAAACATACTTTCTTTGCTTAAAAATATTAACATTTAATGTATTAACTTGCATTGTTAAAGCAGATAAATCAACTAATCAACTTTACTTCACTTTACTTCTCTTTGTTGGCCTGATTCTGTCGTGAACCATCTCTGGTTGAACTTTCTAGCGTAACTCACAGCAGTCTCGGCGGTGGTCGCTACGTCGTTACGGTGATTAGCCTGGTTGTTTTTTTTCCGTTCTCGGGGATTTGGAGGGTGGACACACTCCCGGAATGTGCCTCCACATTTTTCGACCGGGGAACAGTTACGGCCACTGGCCTTATGGCCTCTTTTCTGTTGTTTGTTTCTCCTCTCCTTTACCGCTTGTCGGAGCTGAACACAAATCGCGTCTCGGTCTCCATGGATACGGGGCGGGACTAACAGAGAAAATGGCGGATCGCAGATCTACAAGCTCACAAATCCTTGCTTTACAGCATGTTGTCAGCTTGAAGATCTGCACGACATCGGCGCACAACCCAAGCGTCACAGCCGGGGCGGGAGGAACATCAAAGTAGTTTGACCGGACACTATTTTTTTTTCACTCGCCAGAGTGGCCGGTTAGCCGGCTTCCTGCACTCGCCAAAGGTTCAAAGTTAGTTCACTGGCGACTGGCGACCGCTAATTTTGAACCCTGCATACATACACACCTACAAAAGCTCACACACCTACAACCGCATACCCAAGCATGAGCAAACAACAGCACAAAGCCTGGAGGAGTGCGGGTGCCTCACTGAGGAGTGCGGGTGCCTCACTGTCCGTGCCGTAAGCCTCAGGCCCCTGTTCGCGCCCACTGGGCGAGGCCCGGTCGCCGATGAGTGTTTGAGGAGGGTGCTCCCTATTAGGGCAGAGGTTGTTCTTTGTAGCAGGCTTTCGAAGAAAACGCGTCTCCCTCTGGGCCTCCCTCCATGCGTCACACGCTACGGATTCCCCTAAACAATCAAGGGAACGGATGCAGCGATGGGGCCACGGTCGCCTCGTTAGCGGATGTTATCAGGCGGCGCCGCTGATGACTTGTGGATGGCCGTGGCGTTACTAACAGATCACACTCAGATAACAGCTGTTTCTTCTCGTGTCTTATCTTCAGTGCTTTTCTATCTAGTCGTGATTGCTTTAGCTTTCTGCTAAATCTTGGACACATTGCACTTCCTCTGAAGCATTTTTTTTTTTTTACTTTGCCTTTGCCGTTGCTCTTATCTCTTTTCTTCGATGTCAACAGTTTGGGAGTCTGCCTTTGCGAAAGAAAAAGTTCCGTATTAAGTAAAAGTTGCCTTGCCGTGGTTTTTTGATTTTTAGATTAGATTTGTTGTACGCGTCGTCCGCAGACAGACGTCTCCGAGCGACGTCACGCTCCGCGAGGACGGAGCGTGACGTCAGCAGAGCGACGCCACTGCTCCGTGTCACGCTCCGTGACCACGGAGCGTGACGGAGCGTGGCGTCGCTCCTGTGACGTCATGCTCCGTGACGCCACGCTCCGCGACGGGATGCTAAACGGCTGGGTCAAATTCTGAGCCTTGTTTTGCAGACGACAGCACCTTCCTGGCGCAGACCCCTCCGTCGTCGTCGTCGTCGGGGGGCGACGGCGGAGGAGCGGCGGCGGCCGCGGCGGCGGGGGCCCCCTCCCACCACCACCACCACCACCACCACCAGCAGTGGGCCCTGGCCCCCAGCCTGACCCCCGCCTCCCAGCCCTCCATCTCCCTGCTCACCGACGGCAGCGGCGGCGGCGGCGCCGACACGCTGGGCGTGGAGTCGCTCACCCTGCTGCCCCCCGCCGCCTCGGCCCTCCTGCACCCCGCCGGGGCCCTCGCCCTCGGGCCCCCCGCCTCCATCGCCGAGGAGGAGGAGGAGGAGGAGGGGGGGGGGAGGGGCCCGGCGAGGCGCCCGCGACCCCATTGGCTGATTCCCAGGGAGGGGAGTCGACCCCAGCCGACGGCCCCCCGGAGACGAGAGGAGAGGAAGAAGAAGAGGAAGAAGAGGAAGAGACACACAGCCAGCCAACGGACACACTCGACTCACCAGAGCTCGACTGAAAGACACACAGACACACAGACGGACAGACAGACACACAGACAGACACACAGACACACACACAGACAGACACACAGACAGACACACAGACACAGACAGACAGACAGACAGACACAGACAGACAGACAGACAGACAGACAGACAGACTCAGACACTCAGACAGACAGACTCAGACAGACACAGACAGGCAGGCAGACAGACAGACAGACACACAGACAGCAGACAGACAGACACGACAAGACACAGACACAACAGACCACAGACACACAGACAGACACACAGACAGACACACAGACAGACTCGGACACACAGACGGACAGAC
Source organism: Melanogrammus aeglefinus (assembly GCA_900291075.1). Taxonomy (NCBI): domain Eukaryota; kingdom Metazoa; phylum Chordata; class Actinopteri; order Gadiformes; family Gadidae; genus Melanogrammus; species Melanogrammus aeglefinus. Next base: position 72,277 of record OLKM01000917.1, read on the forward strand.
ACACAGACACACAGACAGACTCAGGCAGACCGACTCAGGCAGGCAGACAGACAGACTCAGACAGACAAAGGCAGGCAGACAGACAGACAGACAGACAGACTCAGACACACAGAAGACAGACTCAGACACACAAAGACAGACAGACAGACAAAGGCAGGCAGACAGACAAAGGCAGGCAGACAGACAAAGGCAGGCAGACAGACAGACAGACAGACTCAGACAGACAGACTCAGACAGGCAGACTCAGACAGACTGACTCAGACAGACTGACTCAGACAGACTGACTCAGACAGACAGACAGACAGACAGACAGGAATGCAGGCAGGCAGACAGACACACACACATAGAGATCATGACACACACACACAGACACACACAATAGGGCCCCCCCTGGGTGTTTCCCTTTCAGTCCAGCAGCAACATGACACCCCAACACCTGGGCGGTGTCTGGGGGAGCTCACTGGCTGGGACAAGACGATATCCTCGTAGATAATAACTGAAGAGCCAGAACCTAAAAAAAAGACTTGCAATTGTTGCGTGAATAGTTATTCCAGTGTGTGTGAGAGACTGGTCTGCAGGAACGAGGGCAGCGTGAGACATGGGTGGATTTCTACCTCGACAGTTCTGCCTCCGGGGGTCCCGTGGGTGTGTCCGTGCACCCTCTTCCTTTCCACTCCTTTTTGATTTGATCGTGGGCGCGCGCACGTGAAAACCAGCAATGTTTTTGGCGACCTGCCAGCTTTAAAGAACCCCTCCCACATCGGACGGGCTTATTTATAGATGGAACAGATTCCTTGAGGAAACGGGGGGGAGGTGGAAGCCTCCTGATAATAATTTGAAGTCTCAGACGTGTAGTCATCCACTAATCTGACTGCTCGGACACACACACGCGCCACTTACTGCCGCCTGGGACAATGACGACCTGTTGGACTGCCGTCACAACTTCCCACAGCCGATGGGACCGGTCAGCTTTGGCCGGAGAGAGCGGTGGACGACGCTGTGTCCGGAGCTGGCGGGTGTGTTTTTTGGGGGGGGGGGGCCTAATGCGTCTGAACTTGCGTATGACCTGCGACACAGATGTCTGCTACCGGGACCCGGGCCCCAGGGGGCTGAATGTATAACCACGTTTCTCTTTCCCCAGGCCCAAGCTTCCAAACTCCTTAAGAAACCAAACCAGCACTAGCGTACCACGTATCCCGGACAAACTTACCATTTCTGAACTGTCGTAAGAAATAATCTTGATTTTCTTTTTTTTGCGTTGAATCTTTTAACCCGTGGTGATTGGTTAACCCATAGGGCTGTTTGGAGCCTTCGTTGTCTTAACTTTGTGCAACAAGCATGCCCTGACCACGTTAAAAGTGGTGTTTCTCCTGCACAAAGTGTCTTATTCGTTGTGACCGGTTTATATCATGCTTGGAATAAGAGGGTGCTCTTATTCTTTAACACACTCCTGTGCACCTTGGTTCAAGATCATACACCAAGGCAAGAATCCAACTCAGATGGTGATGATATATTTACGGGGGTTATGTCTCCTAATAGGTTTTTGTTTCATAGAACAGATAACAGAACATAACGAGCTCTGTTGTATCCTTTGCTGTCTATGTGTAGAATGCATAGGGAAGAACTACCTGCAAAATAAATATTGGGAGCGTTGGCGTTAAGGCAAAGAAAACAGATTTGTGTAAATGCAGAATCCACTGTAAATCACCATCAGTAATTGTTCTTGTGCCCAAGAGAAAGGATTCACCCTCCACTCCTCAGAGAAGCAGCAGGACGAGGAAACAGCCCCCATCTGTTATGAAACGATGGTTTCATTTGGTCAGTCTACCGGATATCAGGTTTTTGGGAGGGGTTTCTTACATTTTTTTTGTGGTGTTCTGCGATGGTTCTTTAATTTAATCTACACGATATATAAAAGAATAGATTTTGGAGAAAAGCACAAAATACATGCCAGTATTATATTGGTTAGTTAGCTGCAGGCCTGAGAGGAAGTGAAAAATACCTTTAATTTGATTTCTAACGTGTCTCATGGAAAGCCCATTCCTCACATCAGTAATTCATGCTATATATAAAAAAATATATATAATTTCTGCGAGTCATATGTTTGTATGCTATGTAAAAAGGCTTAAGGCTTTTAAAACCTGTAATTATTATTATTAATGACCTGACAGAGAAATAATCAATGTATTGCAATAAATTATTCTACCTAACAGTGCTGTAGAAGAGTCTTTACTTAGTTTTTTTTTTAAAAATTAATAAAAACGGTTTCCTTTGAAGAGATGAAGAACTCTCTCTCTCAATGAAACTGTTATGACGGAGCGTTCAGGTCAGAACAAGAACAGAAGGACACACGGTTGGTATTGAGTTAACCAGGATTTATCATCAACAATAAATAAAATACTTGTGCCAATCAAAACTAAAAACAGAACAAAATATGGTCACTTGATGTACAACTTTGACCTAGGGAGAAACGGGTACGGGCAAGAGCTGGTTGGCCTTAGCGGTGTGGAGGATCGGTGCAGACGCTCCAGCAGCCTCGCTAGGTTCAGCTGTCCAAGCTGCACTCTATCTTTGGCCCTTCCCTCGTTCTCGACAACTACTGCTTAGCTCAACATTGGAGCACTCGTCAAATCTATAGACCCGCCTGCAAAGGCATTCAGGATGCGTTCAGGAAGTGGGGGGCCCACCACCATGGGTTTGTACGATGAGCAATTGACTGGTTGCACTTTCAACCCAGTCGCCAAAAGAAAACGCAGCTATTTGCATGAACTGCAAACCACGCATAGGCCTACGATGAACCTCAAATGTTTCTGAATGAAAACACGTCTTATTTGTGGGGGCGAACCGCAAGCACGTTTCTTTCATTAAGGTTTAATTGACACAATTCCTTAATGTTATAACTCGTGCGTATACCCCAGCAGTGCTAGACAGAACAGCGCCATTGAATATATTTGTTGTTGAGTGCAATGATCATGGCAAGCTGCATGATATAAGGAATATAAAACCAAATTAATAGTAGGCCTAATTTAACATATGAAGATGGAATGTGGAATCTTTTCAATTATCAAATTGTCAACAGTTATGAGCAAAATGCACATTCGCTTTTTTTTTTTAACTCGTAAGGGTCGTGACGTTGGTCCCTTTTGACCTTTTGGTCCCCACACTACGCGTCTGCCTGACCGCTTTGTTTACACGTGACGTCTAGCCCATACCCAACCCACCGAAAAGGAGGACTGGGAATTGTATTTCTTTACGCCGATTTATTCTACAGTTGGCGGTCACAGTCCCACCACTTTTCCTCCCCTTAGAGATCTCTAAAGAGGCCCAAGATCTTCTCCAAGCGATCCATTTCAATCGTTGTTGATAATTGTATTTATTTATTTGTATTTTATTAGAATAGGGACAGATATAAAAACATAGTGTGAAACAGTCATATGATGTAGGCCTATCATAGTGTTTTAGCCAAAGCTAATGACAATATTGGGTGAAAATGTGTAACGCCATAGCAGGTCTATCATCATGGTGGTCGGGGGAGGAGGAGGACCCACAGAAAAAAAAAGTGTGTTGATCGTGTCACGTACCGAAACGCTGAAATAAAACCGTGGCAGAGAAACGTTGAGATTTAGCGTATCTCCATGGTTTGTGGAGAAACGCAGAAAAAGCTCGGTTTGCTTCTGGCAGACTGGGTTAGTAGTTTCATTCCGTGTTCTTGTGGCTTAAAAGACTACCACACTGTCCCTTTGTCTGCTGCCTCCATCTCGGTTCCTCTCTTCAGGGAAATGCTTGCGTGCACGTGTGCTCTCTTTTGTGTGTGTGTGTGTGTGTGTGTGTGTGTGTGTGTGTGTGTGTGTGTGTGTGTGTGTGTGTGTGTGTGTGTGTGTGTGTGTGTGTGTGGTTGCGTGCGCGTGTGTGTGTGCGCGCGCGCGTGTGTGTGTGTGTGTGTGTGTGCGCGCGCGCGCGTGTGTGTGTGTGTGTATCTGTGGTTGCGTTTGCGTGCGTGTGCGCGCGCACGCGGCTGGTTCCCGGTACCAGCGACACCTGAACTACTTTCAAGTGACTTTTCTCTTCATGGAAACCGCAGTTACAGCAGCGTGAGGTGATAGGCGTCGCGGTTGAGGTGAGACTGACTGTAAAAGTTGAAGGCGTTGCGCTTGTGTCACCACGGCACACACTGACGGGGCCGGTGCTGATTGTCCTCTGTACGCGTCGTGTGAATGGGGAGAATAATCCAAAAGAGCTGATTATTAAATGATAACGATGAATTATGAGAAAACCCCACGGTTAAACCCACAATCTATGGGTGAAATCTGTGGGTGATTCCTGGACTACGTGAAGTAGGCTATATCTGATGTATATTGTTTTTTTTTGTAATTCTGTAATCTCCAACATTAAAATAATAATAATAAGAAGAAGAAGAAAAGGTTGTTGATCTGTTGTGTTACAACACTTGGGTTACAGGAAAGGTTGACAAACACGTAGGGGGTTCGGGGAGGTTACATAAGAAAAAGGTTGTTGATCTGTTGTGTTACAACACTTGGGTTACAGGAAAGGTTGACAAACACGTAGGGGGTTCGGGGAGGCGGGCGACATCTACAACAGCTGGTATCACCGGGTTGCGTCATCTGTTCTACTTATCACAAACAAAAAACAGTCTGGTTTGGGATTCCAGAGAAGAGTAACTCATGCCTGTGTCAACAGTCACATTTCCAACTCTTCATCATCAATGAACAACGATAACATCAGCCCAACTGGCGGCCTCCTTCTTCTGTCTTATGGCCGCCTAAACGGTTCTAGTTCTCCTTTCCAGAGAAGTGTGTGTGTCTGTGTGTGCCAGCATGTGTGTGTGTGTGTGTGTGTGTGTGTGTGTGTGTGTGTGTGTGTGTGTGTGTGTGTGTGTGTGTGTGTGTGTGTGTGTGTGTGTGTGTGTGTGTGTGTGTGTGTGTGTGTGTGTGTGTTTGATCACATTGATGCCAAACAGACATGGCATGTCCGAGGTACTAACTCTCTACTCCAGGGGCCAGCAGAGACTTCTATTTCTGCCTAAACTCAGTGTCTGGTGTGCCTGGAAGGAGCACATGGTTTGGGCAACCTGTCCATGCAGCGAGTGGCCCAAAACAACTCCCTCACGCAAAACATTCCAACCGGACAGACCGCATCTTTTGACAAAACCATCAGCAGACAGCCACACTGAGAAACAATCCCTTACTCTCATGTCCCCCCCCCCCCACAAATGCCACCTCTCACCACCTCTCACCACCCATATCAGGTTCTCCTGATGTGGTGTAGGCTTCAACGGTGACAAGCACTACTTTGTCCCCCTGTCAATGAAAGGCAAGCCCTGAACTGTTTGCTTATCTACGTGTACGTTTTTTTTTTGATTTCTAGTTTTTGTATTGATTGGTATTTTAATTGCTCATTGTTATATGCATTATAAACCATATGCATAAACATTCAAGTATCCAAATTTCCTTCGGGCTATGAAGTCTATCTTATCTTAATTCAACAAAACAGTTATAGGTGTGGATGTTTGCGCTACCAGAAGGCGTGTTTGTGTTTATTTTTGTTTAATAAATCATAGTAATGCTTATTAATTGCATTTATATTGCGGAAATAGGAGGTGTGTTCACAGAAGTCATTGGAGTTGTCTCGCTTCGCCCTGAAGAGGCTTACTTTTGACAATGACCGGCGACGTTCTGTACATTAACCCGCTTATTGCACGGCTACGTGCCAAAACAAAGAAATGACTTCACATGGTGTGTCTTTTTACAATTAATTTGTTACCAGCATTCTGATCACAAGAGAAATAGTCCCCCAAAGACGCTGACGTCGCTTAGCAACCGAAGACGCTGGGGGTTGAGAAGTTACCGGACTACTTGAGGAGTGATGCGCAAGACGGCAAAAAAAATCCACTTTCCTTGACAGCGGTCAATTATACTGAGAATCTGTGAATTATCAAACATAATTCACCGCCGGAAGTTGTGAAGGGCCCATGCAAGTGAAGGGAGCGTTCCACGGCATTGAAAGGAGCTGTCTAATAAAGCTATACATCTATATATAAGCGACAAAAAAACGTTTAAACACAATCAAGATGGTTATTTTTCAAAATATATATTTTTTATTTTGTTTGAAATATATTATTGATACAAAAATATCTAAATAATGGTATCTCTTCCAAACTTGGTTAGTTAGAAATTCACATGAATAAATACGGACGGAACATTACTGACGACTTTCACTGAACCATGAAATAACAGTTTTAATATTTGTTATGAAAAACACATGAATATCATGTTTCGTTTCAGAGCAACGACAAATCAAAACACGTCCCACGTCGTGGGGCTATGTGCGTAAAATAAGCACTTGCTAAACTCTGCTTCGTTTGCACCAAACTAACATTCTACAATCAACAAGCGGATTTATTCGTAATAGTTTCCAACTAATCCTGTCTCTTTGAAACCCGCTTGAAAGTGGTGGTGGAAGCTGCCCAGGCTGTTTGAGGTCCTTATACTGTAGGTAAACTATTCTGTTGAGTGTTCAAGTAAGTCGCAAACATAGAAAAAAAAAAAAAACATTCCTAACTTCCACGTCACTTAGGGTCATGCAGGCCCGACTCCATGCGGCCCTCTGAGGGCCATCAAAGTCCAACAGGGCCGCCTCCAGGGTCACGACGGCCCCAAAGGGCCCCGACACTGAACCAGGGGCCATCGCAGGACGACCCAGTGCTGGGTCAACCGTCCTCGTCGTGGTTCCCTTTCCGTTGTAGTGGTCTCCGAACGCAGCGTTCTCCCAGCATGCCGCCAGTGCATCCGTCAAGTCCAGGGTCTCCCCCGGGAAAGCACACAAGTCCACAGCACGGCAGTCCTCTGACCCATTTGACCGCCCGTACAAAGTCTTCTGCTCCCCAGAGACACTGAGTCCGGGTCCTGTTGGGATCCGAAGCAGTCCACCTTGCCTCCTCCTCCTCCTCCTCCTCCCTCTCCTCCTCCAACTCCATCTCCTCCTCCTTCCTCTCCACCTCGTCCCTCACAGGCTGTAAGGGAACTCCTGCAGGAAGTCTCTGAGGATCCCCGACACGGGCAGCTGCAGGACCCCGCTGCGGCCGCCGCACTCCTCGGCGATGCGCCTCCGGCACAGCTCCTGCAGCGTGGCCATGCGCTTCCTGTAAGGGGTGCCCAGGCTCCTCTTGGGCGAGGCCACGTAGTGCTGCAGCAGGTCGAAGAGCCCCGCGAAGCTGCGCTCGCTGCCCGCCAGGCCGAAGCGCTGCCGGCGGTACACGATGCGCACGCTGACGGCGCCCGCCTCCGAGCGGTACGACAGCGTGAAGAACACGTCCTTCTGCCGGCTGTCCCGCACCAGGTAGCTGCCGAGCGGGGCGTCCCGGAGCATGCCGTGGGCCTCCTCCACGCCCAGCGGGCCCCAGTAGAAGCCACTGCGCTCCAGCTGGGAGGCCGTGTCCGTGATGATGCAGAAGTCCTTCTGGGACGAGAAGGGCGGGAAGTGGGTGGCGAGGGCGGAGAGCGGCTTGGCCGCCCCGGGCTGGGGTCCCGGGTTCTGGGGAGCTCCGGGGGGTGCCCCATCGTCCCACGGCTGAACGGGCTCCGCTTGGGGGCAGTGGTGGGGACGGCCCGCAGGACGGGGTAGAGCGTGGGAGGGGAGGAGGAGGAGGAGGAGGAGGAGGAGGATGTGCAGGTGCTGGCATTGCCTTCCACTGTGCTGTAAGCTACCATCCTATGGTGGAGAGGCGTTTAAAACCCTCTCCCATCGCTGACCACCTCAATGACATCCTGAGCGGAAACAACATGGAGGAAAGGGTTAGCGTCTCAGCGCTTGTGGATTCATCTTTCAGAACAGGGATTTGAAAAGGCGTATTTCTATAGTAGCCGGTCTACACGGTGTTGGTTTGAAACTTTGACGCACACTTTTTTTCTACTTTTTCTATTTTATTAACCAATTACGAGCTTCCAGAACCCTGCCTCCAGCAACTTGATTGGTCGGAATAAAGTATGACGCCCCACAAAAGTTAAAAGCCCCTTTCACCCAGATTTGAGTTATTCCGCAAACAGATTTTAGACATTAATCGAAAGACTTTAGATATTAATCTAAGGTTTGATTCGTGAGACTGCGGTTATTACGATGATTCTGGTCGTTATTTGAGAAGTTCCTAAATGAATGGAAGGAATAACCAACTCATTTTATTGTCACTAAAGCAAAATACTAGGTTGAAACATGAGAGTTCGGAATTTCACAGCTTTGAGGCCATGTCCGTAAATCTAAAATTTCCACGTAGGCTACAGTAGGCCTATAATCCAATTTGCATGGGTCGAGGGATTACAGCTCATCTGCAGTGCAAAGCATCATTCAGGTAAGATGTTTGTTCAGGAGAACAGATGGACGAGACACCGCACATAACAGACCCTCTACAAAGTCTATAACTTGCAACACGAACCGAAGAGCAAGGATAAGTTCCTAACCAGCCTGGTGCACAAACTACTCGGAGTGCTATAATCTGTAGTCCTACTGCAGCGTCAACATTTACTGGATATTAAAAAGAATCCACCAACACGTCAGCAAAACAAAAACCGCAAAAGACAAATTTCATGCAACAATGCAAAGCTGCAGGAATGAATCGGTTTTACGCTCCTTTCAAGCACTCTCTTTTACCTCACATCACGCCATATGATAAGGCTTACCGTTAAAAAATCACTCGGATCCCACTTGAGAACGGAGAATACTCTGTACTCGATCCCCTGTCGGTCGCTGCTGTGTCCGCAGTGGTCGTCAACACATGTCCACACTCGGCTCAAGGTAATCCTTCGTTATGGCGGGGCGAAGGGGGGGATACTACAGGTCGTGTTCAGGGTTTAGGATGTGTGTATTGTAGTGGTGACTCTGGTCTGCTCTGTGTCTTTGAGGACAGTCTGGTGTGCACTGAGGCTGTTTATATACGTGATCTGAAACCACGCCTATTTCAGAGAAACCGAAACTGAAGCATTACGAAAAAGGAGGGTTTATAGTCAGCGGGAGCGCTTCACGTAAATCCGTGGTGCAGTAAACGAAATTGTTACAGCGTTTCGTTTACGTTTTGTTTCACTTCGTTTTTTTTTACCCACGTTTGAAATTGTGGCCCAAAAAAACCCACACATAGTGAGGCAAATCTGTGTTTCCCACCCACAGCATCAACTCCACAGTGGAAAATAAAAGGGTATCACTGGATAGCCAAGGACAATTCATGGACGCATCCTGCTGTAAATTTGCAACATATCATTGGGAATTGGACTGAATGAATGTCTAATGTCTAATAATCTGCCCCGACGTTTGCATTTCACTGTATCATATATTGTCAATAGACAAACAGTGGAATAGAATTGCATTACAAAAAAAAGAGTATGCATTTGTTAGATGACTCACTCTCTGCCCTAGGACTTCTGTCATCACTAAATGGGGCATGAAGCGGTTTCCCTTTATGCAAATCCTCTCTATTGACTGATAAGTTTTTCTGCAGAGAACACTGAAGAAGAACACCTGCATTGGGTTGACCCACTGACACAAACCAGGACACATCTATCTGTCTGAACCCTAATCTAGTCTAATCTAATCTAACATCTGCTCCATAACTCGCTGTTTTACCACTGTTTGGGTGGTGGGGTGCGTGCATCAATTGTCTGGTGTATGCTTTTTCTGCATATCTTATTCTGCATATCTGCATTTGAAACATTTGATTCAATACATCCATCCATTCATGCAATTCATCCGTCCATCTAGCTATCCATTCATCTTTAGCCACCAAAAGGTGAACAGAGCGAGTCAGGCGTTGTTTGCCCAGAGTTAATGATGATGATCATGATGACGATGACGCAAAGCCAGACGGGATAAATGAAAGCTATGGAGCGCTTCTCAAGAAACGGCCAGTGCATGAACACTGGACTCTGCAGCAGGCCTCCCGCTTAAAGACACAGCTCTGTACGCTGTCCTGTGTGTTTCATTTCTCTGGAAGAGAGAGGGGAGGGAGGGTGCCATAAATGTGTGGGTCTGAGTGTGAATGTGTGTGTGTGTGTGTGTGTGTGTGTGTGTGTGTGTGTGTGTGTGTGTGTGTGTGTGTGTGTGTGTGTGTGTGTGTGTGTGTGTGTGTGTGTGTGTGTGCATGCAAATGCATGTGTCTGGCATTTGCATGGACTTATATACTTGTGTGTGTGTGTGTGTGCATGTGCATGTGTATGTGTGTGTATGTGTGCATGCATGTGACCTGATCCATGGATGTTTCTCTAGAAGTACAACTTGAGTTGCAGTAATTAATACACCGCACACGTTTACATTTACGGCATTTAGCAGACGCTTTTATCCAAAGCGCCTTACATCGGTTAATACACACATTGACACTCCAACGGCAGAGTCGACCACGCAGGGCGACAGCAGTGCTCAGGGACACATCAGCACTCAGCAACCTTTAGGTTACAAGACAACTGCTCTATCTCCTGAGCGAAGGCGACCCCCACAGCTTTAGCACACTGTTTACTTTTTGCAACGAGATGGAGGATGTTGGCAAAGACTTCAGAAGTGGTTTAACCTTCACTATACATTCAACACTTTACTCAGTTTCATTTCTGTGGAAAAGTGAGAAAATGTTGCGTGTGTGTGTGTGTGTGTGTGTGTGTGTGTGTGTGTGTGTGTGTGTGTGTGTGTGTGTGTGTGTGTGTGTGTGTGTGTGTGTGTGTGTGTGTGTGTGTGTGTGTGTGTGTGTGTGTGTGTGTGGTCAGAGGCTTGAGAATGATGAGGTTGTCCAAATGTAAGGCAAAGCAGCTTGCAACATATTGCTCAATCTCCTCCATTATAGGCAGCCGAGCTATTTGGAGGAGGAGGTGTTTTCTGTACCCATAGATAAGCTCATGTGTACGTATTGTCTATTCTGTGCATGTTTGACTTAAGCAGTACAACATGTTGTTTCGTGGATGTAGGGCATCAAAAGCAACTGAAAATATTTGTGCCCTTGCAATGTATTTTATAAATGCGGACACAAATAAAGACATTGAAGTGTGTGCGTGTGTGCGTGCATGCGTGCGTGCGTGTGCGTGGTGCGTGTGCGTGTGCGTGCGTGTGCGTGCGTGCGTGGTGCGTGCTGCGTGCGTGCGTGCGTGCGTGCGTGCGTGCGTGCGTGCGTGCGTGCGTGCGTGCGTGCGTGCGTGCGTGCGCCACAGCCTTGGGACAAAGCCATTGCAGATGCGATTGGAAGAAGTGGATCTCTAACTGCAGCTGGGGTGCGGTGGCGACCGCAGCTCTGTCACAACAACAGCCTCAGCACAGCTTTTTGTCCAAACTCAGCTTTGTTACAACAATGTCGGAGCTTGTCAGCCCACCAACGGTGGCTCTCTCCACACTCAAGTTATTAAGTTATTATTGCATCAAGGCTTCCTTAACTGGTCTTGCCAACCAATTTGACTCCAGGCTTAACAACTTTTTCTTTTATTGTTGATATATGTTTGTCTATATCATTTGTGTATAAATAGCTGACGAGGTTACATCCATATTCGTGTGAGGGTGTGTCTGTGTGCGTGCATGTGTGTATATATTCTAGACAGTCTACTGTTTGTGTGTGTGTGTGTGTGTGTGTGTGTGTGTGTGTGTGTGTGTGTAGTGTGTGTGTGTGTGTGTGTGTGTGTGTGTGTGTGTTTATAGATATACATATACATGTGCAGTTCAATATGTATATATCTAGTGAGGCTACTCCAGTGTGTGTGTGTGTGTGTGTGTGTGTGTGTGTGTGTGTGTGTGTGTGTGTGTGTGTGTGTGTGTCTGTCCAAGTGTGAGCATGAGTCTCCTGTTCTAGTGAACTCGGGTATTGTGATGATATCTAATATTATAGTGTGACATACTTAATATTGGTAATGCTGACTGTGTTCACTCCTTATTCTGGTTAAGACAGCGTCCTCCTCCCGTCTGCACGGAGGTCAACGATGACATCTCCATCTCCAAGCCATCCACGTCTCCTCTGAGCATACGTGAGTTTACACATGAATTGTCTTGCTTTTAAAACAACTGTTTGGTGATTGTGGAAGTGGTGATATTAGGAGAATGGCCTTTCCTGGATTATAAACAATATGAATACCCACGGGACTTTTATACTTCAACCGAAAAGGGAAACAAGGCAAATCAGCATCACAAGTCTCGCTTTGTTCCCTAATTGAACTCCGCTATGATAAGGTAACATGACTAATGGTTTCATATGAAAGACAAAGACCAGTGGGTTTCCTTGTAAATGTGTAACGCGATCTTACGACTAAGAACTTCCTGCGTGCGTATCCTACTAACTATATGACTAACTAAGTATTCACATTCTATTTTGATTTATCTCAACTCACTCTTAATGTTAAAAAAAAAACACTGGTTCTATATGCTTCTCCGTGCGTAACAGGCCCTGCTCATGATGTATTTGAGGTTAGGATTAAGAAGGAAGTCACTGATGTAGTGAACAACGTGAAGTACCTTGGTATCATCCTGGACAAGAACTTAAAGTTTGACGGTCAGGTTAAGTATATCTGTAAGAAGGTCTGACCAAATCTTAACTGCTTACGTTTTATTAGGAGGAACCTGTCACATCAAGCTGCAAAACTATACATGCATGCAAGGATTTTCTCTCATTTATCATATTGCATCACGTCATGGTCAAAAGCTCCACAATGAGACCTATAGTCTTTTTTGTTTTTTAAATGTCTAAATAATCATGTCAGTACTGTTTGCTGAACTGGCCAGGAGGCGTCCGAGCAGAAAGAGATCACGCGAGCCAGCGGTGATTGTCTCATCCCAAAATACAAGACTTCATTCTGTCAGTCTGCTATCGCGGTAAAGGGGTCCACACTTTGGAACTCTTATACCCACTAATATAAAATTAGAGACCAACAGTAATGCTTTTAACAAAGGACTCAAAGAATGCCTCAAATCTAAACACATGGATATTTCTTAACTGGTTGATTGCTTGATCATCTTGCCTTTGCTCTGTAGAGTATGTATGTAATTAACATGTAAGAATGCTTGCATTTTTCTTTTTTGGGTTTTCCTCTTTCCTTTCTTTCTATGATAGTTGTTCTAACTTTTCAAAAGCAGCCTGTGGACAAGGGTCGTGAATTAGCATGTGTGCTAAACCACTCGATTCATCTGGTTTGTCCAAAGTAATTGCTATGACCACATCAAATAAACATTAATAATTATAATTGAATCATACATATTCAGTATGTAAGGGATAATGTATAGTTCGGAGGTTGTTATGGAGAAATAAACCCCGACAGGTTGTATGGAACCCCGACGCGAAGGGGTTTATTTAAGCAATAGATCACTCCAGTCCCGTGGTAGGCCTATATGCTCATTATACCACGGCTAAGGGGCGTTGTTCGGCCCGACGCGAATAAAACGGTTACCAATAAGGGCAATATGAAAGAGGAATACGCAATCAATTTCAGGTACAAAAAAAAATAAAAAATCACAAATTAGCCGACCTAACATAAAATAGCCCCATTATGAAAAAAATAGTCCCTCCTTTCCGGACGTTAGCTCTGCATGTCTCTTTTTCTCGCCTTTTTCTTCAGGAGCAGGTCACTCCTCAGTCCCCTCTACCGTTGTTAACCCTATCCGGAGGTGAAAGTTAACCTTAAACATGTCAATTCAACGAATTGAGTCAATTTATTAACCTTGTCAAACACTTCGCGGCTACTTTGTGCTACCTAGCCTCCTACTGTAACAGTTGGTTGTTGCCATGGAGACATTGTTGCTTGCGGAATGATATGCTGCGATAAGGCTTTTTAGAATAGTAGCCGTGGTATATATGCTCAATATATACCACGGTCAACAGCCAATCAGAGTCGCCGGATTTCACCTTTCCGTTTTATAATTTCTCCATAACAAACCGACTAACTATACATTATCCCGCTTATTACACGGCTTTACGAGTGAAATAAATAATAAACAATAGATAATAACCCACAATGATTCAGCAGCGACAAGGATTCGTCGGTAAAGTTTTAATTTAGTAGCATATTTATATTGAATTGGGCGTTGTTGTCCTGTGATATGGGACGTGTACGTGACAAGGATTGATCGGTAAAGTTTCTATTTACATGACGCGGTCCCTAGCAACGGTCCGTTCTACATGACGACGGTCCGTTATACATAATTATAAAACGGAAAGGTGAAATCCGGCGATCTGATTGGCTGTTGACCGTGGTATATTGAGCATATACCACGGCTACTATTCTAAAAAGCCTTATCGCAGCATATCATTCCGCAAGCAACAATGTCTCCATGGCAACAACCAACTGTTACAGTAGGAGGCTAGGTAGCAAAAGTAGCCGAAGTGTTTGACAAGGTTAATAAATTGACTAAATTCGTTGAATTGACATGTTTAAGGTTAACTTTCACCTCCGGATAGGGTTAACAATGGTAGAGGGGACTGAGGAGTGACCTGCTCCTGAAGAAAAAGGCGAGAAAAAGAGACATGCAGAGCTAACGACAGGTGTTGTGCCGAAAAACGACTGCCTGCCAGAAAACGACTGACCCCAGTGGGAACGCCCATCGGGGTGGTACCTACACGCCCATCGGGGTGGTCCCTACTCTCTCCACGAGCAGCCCACCACACGCCCATCGGGGTGGTACCTACACGCCCATCGGGGTGGTACCTACACGCCCATCGGGGTGGTACCTACACGCCCATCGGGGTGGTACCTACACGCCCATCGGGGTGGTACCTACACGCCCATCGGGGTGGTACCTACTCTCTCCACAGCAAACCACGCCCACCCGCTGCACCAGCGCCACAGCAGAACTGCATGGATACGTTGTATTGAGGAGTAGTCTGTCGTTCCTGTCGTAGGCTACAACTTGTCTTTCAATAAACCATCAGGAGATTAATTTTGGCGGTATACTTTTATTGTTGTTGTTATTTCTGCTGCTGCCGTTGTAAGATGATAATAATAAAGTAGTAGTAGTAATAATAACGACGGCGTTCCCGTCGGAGGCGGTCTTTTGCTGTGGAGAGAGTAGGTACCACCCCGATGGGCGTGTAGGTACCACCCCGATGGGCGTTCCCGCGGGGGTCAGTCGTTTTCTGGCAGGCAGTCGTTTTTCGGCACCACCCGATGGGCGTGTACGGTACCACCCCGATGGGCGTGTTTATGG
The DNA here is from genome assembly GCA_900291075.1 of Melanogrammus aeglefinus. Lineage (NCBI taxonomy): Eukaryota > Metazoa > Chordata > Actinopteri > Gadiformes > Gadidae > Melanogrammus > Melanogrammus aeglefinus. The sequence continues at coordinate 87,436 of OLKM01000917.1, forward strand.
TACCACCCGATGGGCGTGTAGGTACCACCCCGATGGGCGTGTAGGTACCACCCCGATGGGCGTTCCCACTGGGGTCAGTCGTTTTCTGGCAGGCAGTCGTTTTTCGGCACGACACCGGAAAGGAGGGACTATTTTTTTTCATAATGGGGCTATTTTATCAGTTAGGTCGGCTAATTTGTGATTTATTAATTTTTTGGTACCTGAAATTGATTGCGTATTCCACTTTCATATTGCCGTTATTGGTAACCGTTTTATAAAAGCAATATATCACTCCAGTCCGTGGTATATGCTCATTATACCACTCCAAGGGGGTTGTCGTCCCTCCGCTTCGCGTCGGGCCGAACAACGCCCCTTAGCCGTGGTATAATGAGCATATACCACGGCCTGTCGTGATCTATTGCTTAAATAACAGACCGCAGAGCGCAGCGCTGGACCAATCAGAGAGCAGCATTCAATAGAGCCGTGTAATAACAATACTTATTACACGGCTCTATTGAATGCTGCTCTCTGATTGGTCCAGCGCTGCTTTCTGTTATTTCTGCATAACGGACCGTCGTCATGTAGAACGGACCGTTGCTAGGGACCAGCGTCATGCAAATAGAAACTTTACCGATCAATCCTTGTCACGTACACGTCCCATATCACAGGACAACAACGCCCAATTCAATATAAATATGCTACTAAATTAAAACTTTACCGACGAATCCTTGTCGCTGCTGAATCATTGTGGGTTATTATCTATTGTTTATTATTTATTTCACTCGTAAAGCCGTGTAATAAGCGGGATAATGTATAGTTAGTCGGTTGTTATGGAGAAATAAACCCCGACAGGTTGGATGGAACCCCGACGCGAATTATCCCTTACTTAACAGCAATGTTGGAATGCCATTTAAAAACCCTTTGATTAGAAAAGCTGTGAGTTCGGTGATGTATTCTAAATCCTTTAAAGTCATTATTATGATTGTAACTATGGGTTTCTGACAGAATGATATTATAAGTTGTAAGATAATTATACGGTATAATAGGATATATAATGACCTATGACATAAATCATATAATCTGAAGTCAAAGATTCATTCTGTTGAACAGTAATGAAAAAGAAACCACTTGTGGCCTACAGATTCTCCGTTCTAATTATGAAAATGAAACCTTCTCCTTAAAAGAAATCCCAGTGGGGACTATTCCAAACTGGACCTAACGTTGAAGTCATGTTGAGTCCAAGAGCACAGAGATAACAACTTTTTGAATTGGTCCAATATCGAGTGAACTGATTCCATCACAGTTGGCGAAGAATTAGGTAGTGAGTACTGTCTGAGAATTTCCCAATTTTCACAGATTTTTGCAAATCACCACAAGAAGATTTCCAAGAGAGCGGCTCCAGTCAGAGGTGGACTTTCACTGAGCGAAAGTGAAACATTTGCAGCATCGTAATTCCATGAAATGTTAGACATTTATTTTATCCCAAACAGACTGATGGAAAAGCATATCTCTTCTAAGGGTCAAGCACTTGCTTTAACTTTGCTTATGCTTTTTTTTTTGACAACTATAAGCCGTTGCAGTTTCCCGATAAAAATAGACTCACATACTCAGAAATATGACTGATATAGAACACACACATACACCCACACTGTCACACACACACACACACACACACACACACACACACACACACACACACACACACACACACACACACACACACACACACACACACACACACACACACACACACACACACACACACACACAGACACATCAACAGACACACTACACAACATTTCCAATTTCTCAAATCCTCCACACCCACACACACACACACACAACACACACACACACACACACACACACACACACACACACACACACACACACACACACACACACACACACACACACACACACACACACACACACACACACACACACACACACACACACACGCACGCCAGAGTGGGAGCGAAGGACGGGCAGACGGGTGAGGAGGACAGGATAGGAACGGCGCATTACTGAGGTGGTGGTGGTGGTGGTGGTGGTGGTGGTGGTGGACGACAGAGATGGACAGTTGCTATGGCTACCTACACACTACATACTCTTTGTTTCGCTGTGACAAAACCATATTTTCCACATTTGGCCACAGCCTCGTAGTAACAAGCATGTAAAAAGCATTATGTGTGTCTGTGTGCGTGTGTTTTGATCCCACATTAAGGTCAGAGTAGATTCAAATGTGGTGTGAAAATAAATGTAACAGATTTTTTCGGATTTATGTTGCATACTTATTTGATACCTTTTGATATGCTAAAATTATTTAACTGTATCTACACCTCAGTTTACACCAGACAAAGCGATGGTGTCGCTTTCCTGTAAATTGTGTTTATGCTAAAGGCCATGCCTCTTTTTTTTGGTTTTTGGGTTATATATTTAAAGGAAATAAGTGGTTTTATGTTGATGAAATTTTTTCAGGAAATTGGACTCTAATGCTCGCATGCAAGCACACATGCATGCACGCATGCTTCCATAACACACACACACACACACACACACACACACACACACACACACACACACACACACACACACACACACACACACACACACACACACACACACACACACACACACACACACACACACACACATAAAACTCAAACAAGACCCGATTTTTTTAGTGCTTTACTAAATCAATTTAGCGTCAGCCTTTACGTGTGTTTGCCATGGTCTCTAGGGCAGAGATTCTGCTTCAGCATAATCCATCGGTAAATCCTACATGAACCCTTGATGTATTTAGTCAAATATCTGGTTATATTTCGCTGAGTGTGAGCGGCTCACAATTGTGGAAACGCTTTCACTTTCGTTTTGATCAGCTGATCTCCACGAAGAACAACAAGGGCTGTATAGGACGTAGTGTTCTTTTCAGCAAGGAGGCGGTTAAATACTGTTCCCAAGGCTTTGAGTAGACACAAACACGCACGCACGCGCACGCACACACACACACACACACACACACACACACACACACACACACACACACACACACACACACACACACACACACACACACACACACACACACACACACACACACACACACACACACACACACACACACACACACACACACGCGACCTTAACGAGGCGAAGTATGAATGTCTCGCATAACTTGAAAAGGTTCTCCGTCGAAGCATGTCTGGCAATCTTCGCAACCTTGGCTAGAGTTGAACGTCTCACGGTCTCAGCCCCCCTGAGGCGTTAGATTCTAGCCAAGGGGGCGAAGCCAGACTGCTGCAGAAGGCTCTCATCCAATCATTCATTTCGATTTATTTGTAGCTATGCCTTTTTTTAGGCATGTAAAAAAAGCTACACCTGCAGTTTTCAGCACATAAAGCTCTGACCCCTATTTTTCCATACTTTCTTTTAGGTCAGCCCTTATGCTTCGGGCGGAATAAGGGAAAGAGTTTCAAAATCAAGAATTTTTGCAAGAAATGCCCACTAATTCCTGGCAACAGGAGCGCAAACAACAGGACGATAAGGTGTCCTGATCATTTGCCCCTGAAAAAAGTAACAAAAGGAAAGGAGATCAAATCAAATCTGCTGCAACAACACATTTAATCTCTTGCTCTGCGCGGGCCTACCCTGTCCAAGTCGTGCTAAAGATTCGTATGGAGAATCGGCAACGGCTGCCCTCTAGCGGTCAAAGATTAATTTATGTTATAGACTAGTTGTAGAGGGTTTCTAACGATATCATTGCAATTCCATTGTTTTCGATGGGCGCATTTACACACACACACACACACACACACACACACACACACACACACACACACACACACACACACACACACACACACACACACACACACACACACACACACACACACACACACACACACACACACACACATATATAAGGTGCAGAGATTAACTCTAAAGCTGTTAAGAGATTGCATGATCAGTGAAGACATTACTCGCAGACCATCAGAAGGGGTAGCGTGACTCTGAGTCTCGCCCTCATCAGAGTTCATTCTGTGGTTGTTCTATGGAAATGCAACCGGTTCTTGTTAAGAGGATCCTGTGGCCTGTGTTGGAGCTGATGGCATTTGGATTATTTCTTTATTGGTATGGTTTCAGTGCTTGGGTTTCTCTTCTTGAAATGATCAATGCTCACCCACAGTCAGAGTTAAAAACATTTCCATGTAATTCTTGTAAAAAAGAACTAACCATTTCCCAAGGCAAAATCTTAACACAGAAGCAACGGAAACCAGGTATTTTAGTATTTTATTAACCTTTATTTAACCTGGCAAGTAATGAAGAACCAATACTTATTTCCCATGGTGGGCTGGCAAAAGGCAAAGCCTAGTTGTGTTTACAAAAGGAGGTAGAGGGCTAAAAAATGAATGCTAAAAGTTAGCAAAGAGCCTCACATCAAAACATTTCCCAGTGGTTTCATCGCTTCGTGAAATGTGCTGGAATTAAGAGAAGATTCTGTTCTCCACTGGGATGATCTGATCACGAAACAATTCCGTCATTTGGCAAAAGAGACTAAACAGTAGCCTACAAAGTCCAATAATTAAGCTATCTTCCTGTTTTTCAGAGGCATCAGATTATCTGTTGATCTGAAGAAAGAAAAAACAACCCTAATGTAATTTTTTTATATATAATGGGTGGGTGAATATTCTTCAGGTGGTTCCTGGTTACTGAGCTTGTCATTCAGAGCAATCACAGTGCGTTCGTTCTCATTCGCTCTTAAATACGCCTCAAATAGGACCGGCATGTCGATTTAGGACAACAGAAAGAGAACACTCCTGTTTTTAGTTTAAATGCAACAGCTTCATGGATTCAAGTATTATGTTTAAAGTATTGTGGATTTCTGTCAGATGAGAGAGCTAGGTATGCTCATGAAATTGTAAACCATAGTCAATATAACAAGTCTGTCAACATCTTGAGGCTTCAGTGAGGAATGGAAACATGTCACATTGTTCCCTCCTGAACTGACCACACTTTCTGAAGGGGAATTTGTAGCAAGAATGCAGAGATGTTTCCTTATGCGGCGTTTTCCAATAAAGGTGCATTTGTATGAAAAAGAACAACTTTTGTATGTAAAAGTGATACAAAGCAGAGGAAGTCAGCCCAGGTGAAGTCAGAAAAGCTCATTAGGAGAGTCGATGAGCTGAATTCAGATGATTCAGACGAATTTGTTTACTCAACCCTGAAGGCAAAGAAACTATTCAGATGAATGCGCAAAGAGTGAAAATGGTCATTGATACAGGAAGTGGCAGAAACTTCATTGGAGATGGACTTTCCAATAGACTCAGATTTGTCTTGCAAAGGCAAGACAAACAACAAACAACAAGCAAGACCAACAAACAAGAAATTCTATGCATGTGAACAGAAAACACCTGTACCATGCTTAGGATTTTTTGAAGCAGAACTTTACTGGAAAAACAGTTAAGTAAAAGATGATGTCTATGTGATCAGAGGAGGTGTAGAAGCGCTGTCACTGTTAGTAAACTAGTGTCGAGCTTCTCACTAAATATACTGGACAAAAGAGAGACTGTGAAAACAATCAAGCACTCAGCAGACAGATTTCAGAAACTGTTTGAGGAGTATGGAGATCTTTTATAAGGACTTGGAAAGGTGAATGGATGGATACACGCACAAAGTGACAGTTGATCCATCAGTACCACCAGTAGCACAGAAACTGAGAGAAATTCAATGCCACATTAAAGAAGCTGTCAATCAAGAAGCTGTCAATTAGGAGTAGGATAAAATGCTGGAGCAGGATATCAATGAAAAAGTCAATGAAGTATCTTCATTGGGTGTCGCACCTGCTGCTCATCCCTATGCGTGGACCTTAGAGAAGCGAACAAAGCTGTGATCAGAGAACGCCATCCTGTACATACAGTGGCTAGTATTTTGCAAGCAGTTCAAGGATCCAAAGTTTATGCAAAACCTGATGCTAGAAAAGGCTTTTGGCAAATTGAATTAGATCCTGAATCAAGAAAACGGACTACATTCATAACACACAGAGGCTGCTACAGATACAAGGAAATCCCTTTTGGATTGTCATCAGCACCTGAGGCCTAGCAGAAGGCTATGGATCTGTTGATGTGTGGAATGCCAGGAATTGTATGTTACATGGACGGCATGGTTCTATATGCAGATGAGGACCAGCTGGAAGAAAGGCTGAGAAAAGTCTTCAGAAAATTTCAAGAAAGAGGATTAACACTGAACAAAGATAAATGTGTACTGGGATTGAAACAAATAGAAGTACTTGGACATGTCATTTCAGGTGAAGGAATCAAACCTGATCCAAAGAAAGTGGATGCTATATATCGCAAAGCGCCAAGACCAGAGAACGTGGCACATCTTCGTTCTTTCTTAGGCACATGTGGATTTCTGATGAAGTTCATTCCAAACTATGCAAACCGTATCCGAGCCGCTTAGAAGATTAACAAGAAAGAGTCAAGAATGGCAGTGGACAAGCGAGACTGAAAGGTCATTCATTAACATGACGAGAGCTATGGTAAGCCAACCGTGCCTTGCTTGCTTTAAGATTGATGCTCAAACTACAGTGATATCTGATGCGAGTCCAATAGGATCAGGTGCTGTACTGTTACAGAAACAGTCCAATGGACAAAACAAACCGATTGCTTATGCAAGTTGCTTACTGACTGCCACTGAGAGGCGCTATTCTCAAATTGAACGTGAAGCTTGGGGATGCGTTTGGGATGCCGTGGAACACTTGAGAACATACCTATGGGGAAGCAAGTTTATATTGCAGGCAGATCATACACCTTTGAACTATATGTTCAATCCAGAAAAAGCAGCGATGTTACCGCCACAAATTCAGAGACTGGGAATGAGACTGCACCCCTTCGAATACACCAACACATTGCAGGAAAATGTAATGTTGCACTCTCTAGATTGCCTTTTGCGGTAACAGAAGAACATGAATATGTCGACTTGTACATGGAGAAGGTGCTTTCCATCATCACACATGATGTTCCAGCCCTGACACTTGATGCCATCCGAAAGGGTACTCAAGAGGATGATACGCTGCAACAACTATTCCAAATTGTACAAACAGGACAATGGCCGACACAGATATCTGAGGAAATGCAACCATACAAAAGATGTGTGGATGAATTATCTATGATTCACAATGGATTGATCCTGAGAGGTAAAATTAAACAAGCGATGGACATAGCACATGGAACTCATCAAGGAGTAGTGAGAACAAAACAATTGCCAAAGATTCTCATGGCATATAGAACAACTCCTCACAGCCTGCCTTTTCTTTGGAAGAGACATACGCACAAAGTTGCCAAACTAGGAGAAGAAAGTAAATGAGGAATAGTGCCTCAGAAATAGGGATGGGTATCGAAAACCGGTTCTTGTTGAGAACCGGTTCCGACTGTTTTGATTCCTTGGAATCGTTTGCCAGTTTTGCAAACGATTCCCTTTTCGATTCCGAGCGGGCGCGAATGACGTCACCATGCACGTTGCGTAGCTTACGCAAGATAGGTACGCAACGTGCGTAGCGACGTCCAGTGCAGTGCAGCCGGCAA
>OLKM01000917.1:100000-103205 GCA_900291075.1 Melanogrammus aeglefinus
TCTGACTCAATGTAGAGAACACACAACTCTGACTCAATGTAGAGAACACACAACTCTGACTCAATGTAGAGAACACACAACTCTGACTCAATGTAGAGAACACACAACTCTGACTCAATGTAGAGAACACACAACTCTGACTCAATGTAGAGAACACACAACTCTGACTCAATGTAGAGAACACACAACTCTGACTCAATGTAGAGAACACACAACTCTGACACAATGTAGAGAACACACACCAACTCTGACACTCAATGTAAAGAAACACACAACTCTGACACAATGTAAGAGAACACACAACTCTGACACAATGTAGAGAACACACAACTCTGACTCAATGTAGAGAAACACACAACTCTGGACTCAATGTAAAGAACACACAAACTCTGACACAATGTAGAGAACACACAACTCTGACTCAATGTAGAGAACACACAACTCTGACCAATGTAGAGAACACACAACTCTGACCAATGTAGAGAAACACACAACTCTGACTCAATGTAGAGAACACACAAACTCTGACTCAATGTAGAGAACACACTCTACTCAAGTGTAGAGACCACAACTCTGACTCAATGTAGAGAACACACAACTCTGACTCAATGTAGAGAACACACAAACTCTGGCTCAATGTAGAGAACACACAACTCTGACTCAATGTAGAGAACACACAACTCTGACTCAATGTAGAGAACACACAACTCTGAACTCAATGTAGAGAACACACAACTCTGGACTCAATGTAGAGAACACACAACCTGACACAAATGTAGAGAACACACAACTCTGACTCAATGTAGAGACACACACTCTGACTCAATGTAGAGAACACACAACACTCTGACTCAATGTAAGAACACACAACTCTGACACAAAGTAGAGACACACACTCTGACTCAATGTATAGAGAACACACAACTCACACATGTAGAAGAACACACAACTCTGACTCAATGTAGAGAACACACAACTCTGACTCAATGTAGAGAACACACAACTCTGACTCAATGTAGAGAACACACAACTCTGACTCAATGTAGAGAACACACAACTCTGACTCAATGTAGAGAACACACAACTCTGACTCAATGTAGAGAACACACAACTCTGACTCAATGTAGAGAACACACAACTCTGACTCAGAGAACACACAACTCTGACTCAATGTAGAGAACACACAACTCTGACTCAATGTAGAGAACACACAACTCTGACTCAATGTAGAGAACACACAACTCTGACTCAATGTAGAGAACACACAACTCTGGCTCAATGTAGAGAATGTCTCCACTGAGTTTGACCCTGTCATCCCAGACGTCTTAAGGTGTTCTGACCCTTACGCAGACTTATTATTACTATTCGTCTTTCTATTACTATAAGACTCTCAGTATTCATTACAAAATACACAGACTTTATTAATGGGTGCAGGTGCATGTATTTCCTCTGATAAGCAGCATGACGTCGGATTTCAAACACACTATAGGGACGACTTTTTAACCGAAAGGCCTCAATACCGTGTGGATGGCAGGTTCCCACAGGAAAAAAGATGCACATCTATACATAGCATTGAATGGTTTTTTTTGTGTCTAATGTCATTCATGTACTCACTCTGCATCTCCTCTACCATCATCATCTTGACACACCCTCCCCCTCTCCAAGTCTCTCTCGCTCTCTTTCAGCTCGACAAGAGCTCACAGCTTTAGGCTTTTTACACACCCCAGATGGTCATAGTGTCACTTCACTCACGATGTACAAACACGCACGCACACACATGCATCCACGCACGCATACGTGCACATAGATACATGAAGCACACCCACGCACAGGCGCACACATACACACGCACACTCATGCACATCCGCAAGCAAACACACACACACACACACACACACACACACACACACACACACACACACACACACACACACACACACACACACACACACACACACACACACACACACACACACACACACACACACACACACACACACACACACACACACACACACACACACACACACACACACACACACACAGGTACACACACGAGCACAAGCATACACAAGCACACACAGGCACACATACACACACTCGCTCAGGCAAACACAAGCCCATGCACACATGCACGCACACTGGCACAGGCACTCGAGACTGCACTCTTTGGCAGTCATAGTGCCACAGAGTTTTTCCTCAGTTTACTAATCACAGAAGAATATGTCCTCTGAGACTCTTCTGGCAATGTCAACCAAATGACTTGCTTTACTTAATTTGTGGGTCAACCAGCATGATATAGCATATACATATATTTGAATATATATATATACAGAGAAAGAGAGGGGGAGAGAGAGAGGGAGAGAGAGAAAGAGAGGGCGAGAGAGAGGGCGAGAAAGAGAGAGAGAGAGGGGGGAGAGAGAGAGAGAGAGAGAGAGAGAGAGAGAGAGAGGGAGAGAGAGAGAGAGAGAGAGAGAGAGAGAGAGAGAGAGAGAGAGAGAGAGAGAGGGAGAGAGAGAAGAGAGGGAGAGAGAGAGAGAGAGAGAGAGAGAGAGAGAGAGAGAGAGAGAGAGAGAGAGAGAGAGAGAGAGAGAGAGAGAGAGAGAGAGAGAGAGAGAGAGAGAGAGAGCGCGCGCGCGATGGATAGGCCGACCGATTTATAGATTAACAGATCGATGGATAGATAGACAATAAGCTGGATAGATCAATGAAGGGCTAGGTGGAGCCTTAGATGGATAGACGGATGGAAGGACTCACAAACAGAAGGACAGAGAGACAGATGGAAAGGCACAGTTAATTAGGACATCAAAGCTTGCGTCTCGTCTCCCTCAGAGCCCCGTGCAGACACACACACCTCTGCCGTCTGGCACTCGCCCTCCCAGGCGCTGCTCGGAACAGGTCCCTCATTCGTCTGTGGACGCATGGGTTTATCGGGGTTCGCAGTTGTCGGTTTGACTGCTTTTCGTTTTGACGTTGGGTACGTGCTCCCAAGGCAGCCGCCGTGTGACGCTGTCGCACCTATGAACCGACCCAGTCGCACGGAAATACACGTGACACTGCCACGTCACGTCATTTAATCGATTCATTCCTGATCTGGGACACGTCATTTCGTTTTTTTTCGTGCTAAAAGCACATGTTTCAAACTCATTCAAAAGAAGAGATGAAGCAGACACCTTTTTTTCCGTCGCGGTTTGCCTACAGAGCA
>OLKM01000917.1:105841-128623 GCA_900291075.1 Melanogrammus aeglefinus
TTGATTGACAGGTGTAAGATACCACTCTCAATGTGACCACCATTCTTTTCACTTTTGTGACTGGTAACTTTAATATCTATTTCCATTTGAATTCCAACCGTGGTCTTTTATAGCTTTCACCGGGTTGTCCACATTTATATGGTCTTCATGAAACAACATGATAAACACAAACGGGAGGAAGCGTCAATCTTTGGAACAATGTAGTTTTCCAATAACATCTGTAGTCCTATAATTAGGAAGTGCAGTCGCATTATCTTTGCTCGCAGGTTTGTCTTTTCCTTAGGAATTCTCCTTAACGTCCTTCCTTGACCAGGTGACGCTTTCCACCCTGGTCAAGAGGAAAAGTGGTTAGGAAAGGAGATAGGACTTAATTTCTTTGGCTATTTGATTGGGAGCCCTAGGCTTTTGTTACATTTTGAAAATATCGCAGAAGGATGCTAATGACTTAGCATCACAACCATTCAGGTCTTCAATCCTTATTTCCATGTAATGCTGGTTTAGTTTTGTCTAAAATACCTAAAATTAGCCTTGTGAATTCCCACACATCTAAGATATATCTTTCATTAGGGTTAGGGTGAGAGTTTCGAGGTACAGGCTAATATGATTCAGGGGATCTCTTGATCTGACACAAAAAAAAACACAAACACACAAAATAAACAAACCATGGGTCACTTTGAAAAGGTGATTCTTTATTTTTCTAATCGTTATACCATATATAATATTCCTTCTTTCTATAGATATAGGTAATAATCATATTTATATAATGTAAGTAAAGTGTGCTTTATTCACAGCATGTGTCAGGTCAGACTGCTGTTCATTGGAGGTTTACATTATAAAGTATACAGTGAAACTGGCTGGCAGCTCTGTGTGTGTGTGTGTGTGTGTGTGTGTGTGTGTGTGTGTGTGTGTGTGTGTGTGTGTGTGTGTGTGTGTGTGTGTGTCTGTGTCTGTGTCTGTGTGTGTCGCTGTGGTTGAGGCCATTCTGTGTCATGTGTGTGTGTGTTTGTGTGAGGGAGAAGAGAGAGAGAGAGAGAGAGAGAGAGGAGAGAGAGAGAGAGAGAGGGAGAGAGAGAGAGAGAGAGAGAGGGAGAGAGAGAGAGGGAGAGAGAGAGAGAGAGAGAGAGAGAGAGAGAGGAGAGAGAGAGAGAGAGAGAGAGAGAGAGAGAGAGAGAGAGAGAGAATGTGTGGGCAGACCCTGTGTGCATGCATGTATGTATGCACGCTCTGTGTGTGTGTGTGTGTGTGTGTGTGTGTGTGTGTGTGTGTGTGTGTGTGTGTGTGTGTGTGTGTGTGTGTGTGTGTGTGTGTGTGTGTGTGTGTGTGTGTGTGTGTGTGTGTCGGCGTGTGTATGTCGGGGTGTGTGTGTGGCCTTACTAGGGGTCCCACACCGGGGCTCAGGTGCATGTTTCTAGGGTGTCAGCGGCCATCTTGGAGCCTGACCACATCTACTCCACACTATCTGCTGGGGAACTCCAGATCCAGGGAAAAGCCAGGTTTTCTAACTCTTTAGCTCCGGTTCCACTCCTTAGTTCACTAGCTGAGGCAAACGGCACATTTTTATCAAATACCGGCACGGGTCGGTTGGTTTTCTGTCGGAACCTGCCTCTGTCTACCTTCAGTATCACCTTCGGGAAAAACTTGTTTCCGAAAAATCGACCAGACTGGAATAAAGACAGGGTTGTGTGGGGGGGGGGGGGCACGAGTGGTACGAGTGTGAGAGGAAGGGGCTGTGAGTCACTCCAGAGTCACGACTCGAGAGTCATGGTCAGAGTAAAGCTTGTGGGGGACTCACTCTCGACCAATCAGGGACCAGTGTTTTAAACAGTGGGTGGGGCCAGGCGTGCGACACATTGTAAACATGTCGGTACTTTGTTGACATGTGAACACGTTTTGTTGATGAAAGTAATTGATGAGAGCCGTACTCTGTTTGGGATTCTAACTGAGGATCCCGACCCCCCCACCCTGGGAGTGGGGTCTTCCCTACTTTCAGGTCTGCTAGTGCTCTGCGCGGGGGGGGGGCCGGGGGTCATAAGGGGCTGCTGTCACACTGCGCTCAATGGCCCCCCTCTTCCGGCCCCCCACATCACCCTCAGCCACTCCTCAAACGGGGGACTAGTCTGCTTTAGTTTATGAAACACGCGGGGCCGACTGGAGGCAGTGCGCTTTCTGAATTCTGTTGAAAAAGTCTCGCCTTTAGAAAAAAAAAAGGAAAGAAAAAGAAAAAACGTTTTTCCTGTATCGCGGAAAAAACACCACAGTATTTCCAATCAAACCACTGACTCCTGGACAGTGGCGGTAGCTCGTATGGCTGGGCTGTGTTCAGGAGAACCGTTGGGAGCTAGCGCTGGGGCGGGAGTTAGCTGGAGGGTGGAAGTTAGCTCTAGGGTGGGAGTTAGCTCGAGGCTAGGAGTTAGCTGTAGGGTGGGAGTTAGCTCTGGGGTGGGAGTTAGCTTTAGGGTGGTAGTTAGCTCTAGGGTGGGAGTTAGCTCGAGGCTAGGAGTTAGCTCTAGGGTGGGAGTTAGCTCTGGGTGGGAGTTAGCTCGAGGCTAGAAGTTAGCTTTAGGGTGGGAGTTAGCTGTAGGGTGGGAGTTAGCTTAGGGTGGGAGTTAGCTCGAGGGAGGGAGTTTCCGGCGAGCCGATTAAGGTGCTGTCAACGTCGACAGAGGTTCGTCCCCGTGGCTAATCTGGGAGCTTTGTGAAGGCAGGACAAGGCAGGCACTGGGTGCACAGGCAGGGAGAGGCATGTACACACACACACGCACACGTTTGCACACAAGCACACACGTACGCTGGCACGCACAAACACACACACCACACACACACGCACAAACTATGCCCTCTCCTCAGCCCTATTCACACAGCAAGCATTTATACAATTATGTGTTTGTATTTGTGATTTGTGTTTTTTTTGTGTTGTGTGTGTGTGTGTTTCTGGTGTGTTTGTGTGTGTGTTTGCGTTGGATGGGCAGAGGTGTTGAGGAGTGCAACGTGTACAGTGCTGTTGTGTGTGTTTGTGTGTGTGTGTATGTGTATGGGTTTGTCCCGAAACATGTTCCATCAATTCACATTTCTCGAAAAACCAGACGTTTCCGTTGTCGTAGTGATTTACAGTCCTTTGCGTCTGATTGGCCGGCTGAATGTTCCGAAGCATCAGTCGACGAGTCTTAGTTTGCAAACACAGCATTAGTTAAAGATTTTTTTTTTGTTTGTTTTCGTTACTATCAGGGAAAATCTCCAATAACGATTTTTCAGAATCCGAACACAGTGATTATTATTTCTTCTTCTCTCTCTTCTTTCAGGTGTGTGTCCACACTCCCCGAACCCTGTCCGGGTGTCTCAGGCTGATGCTCCGAGTCCAAGGGAAGGTTTCAGCGCTTTGTGTATGTGTGTGTGTGTGTGTGTGTGTGTGTGTGTGTGTGTGTGTGTGTGTGTGTGTGTGTGTGTGTGTGTGTGTGTGTGTGTGTGTGTGTGTGTGTGTGTGTGTGTGTGTGTGTGTGTGTGTGTGTGTGTGTGTGTGTGTGTGTGTGTGTGTCATGATTTCTCTGTGTGTGTGCGTGTGTTTGTGTGTGTGTGCGTCTTTCAGTCCCTCTGTGAATATGTACCTGTAGCTCGTGTGTGTGTGTGTGTGTGTGTGTGTGTGTGTGTGTGTGTGTGTGTGTGTGTGTGTGTGTGTGTGTGTGTGTGTGTGCTGTGTGTGTGTGTGTGTGTGTGCTGTGTTGTGTGTGTGCGTGTGTCGTGGCTCTGTGTGTGTGTGTGTGTGTTGCACAGGTGTTTTTGGCTGTGACACTCATCCATAATCCCTCTGAACAGAAACTCACACCGCGGCGAATCGCAGCCTTCACCAGACCCTCGTCTCCCCCACCCGTCCCCCCATCTCGCTCCAACACAACATCTTTTGGGGTAGGGGGGGATTCAAGGGGGGGGGGGGGGGTGTAAGGTTCAAAACAACACAAGTTCACAAACCACATCAAGGTAGAAAAATCAAAACTAGAATCATATTTTTAAATATCACAATATTTCCCCTAGTACCCCCAAACCTACACGCCCGTCACTGGTAAAAAAAGACTGAACTACAGAACTAGAGTACGTGTCAGAGTCTGTTGTTCTCCGCACGCTGGCACCTTTAGAATAGAATAGATATATTTATACTCGTATATTTTTGTTATTATAGTATGCTAATTATGCCTTGGTATGCGCGTGGGCGGCTGGATGGCGTCAAGAGGAAGGACAAGCTACTAGAAAGATGAATACGGACGCATCGTCTCAAAAGGCACCCTATTCCCCCCCCCCCGCCCGCCCTGCCTCACCACCCACCCACCCTCTGCCCACACACACACACACACACACACACACACACACACACACACACACACACACACACACACACACTCACACACTCACACACTCACACACACACACACTCACACACTCACACACGCGCACACCGTAAACTTCATTAAACGTGATGAGCATCAGTCGAGTGTTGGTGAGCGTACTTCATGACTCAGGGTGCGTTTTGAGACCGCTGTCGGCCAGGTATAGAGAACGGGTCAGAATATGCTGGAAGCAGATGGACATGGCATGGCATGCAAGGCAATGGGAGGTCAATGTTTGGTCACATGGCTCATGGATGGCAGTTTGAACTCTGACCTCACCGGATGACCCCTAGAGGCTCCTTAAGAGAGAGAGAGAGAGCGCTACAAGAGAGAGGCGATGCTATTTGGATAAATTGGCTATTAGCGACTTAACAGTGGCAAGTCTGGTTCCAAAGAGCATCTTCGTTGGCAGCTATGCTAAAGCTAACCCACGGGAATTCAGTCACATACATAAGAGATTATAGGCTGAGGAACTAAAAGCGGACTTGGGTTGCTTTGAGTCGATTGCGTGGTGGAGAAAAAGTAGATCTCAGAAGTAAAGAAGGAAGTCAAAAGGCATATTTTTTTGTACACAGTTTCAATTCAGCCTGAAAGACGTTTCGACGGCTAACGGTTGCGTCGGTGTCTTGGGTTAAGACGGGCGGGAGTGGAGGCCGGGTTTGCTGTGCGTCTGAGCTGAAACGTTTACGTTTTTAGCCCTTTTAGCATTTCCGTTCCCTTCTTATAATTGCTCGTCACTCTGCGTCGTTCAGTGTATTTTATGATAAATATACATATAATAAATACGTTTTTTTTTTGTTTTATACGTTTTGTATCAGTCATTACATTTGATTGACACTGAACTTTTCGTTCGACTTGGCGGGAAGATTGAAACCTGAAAGTTGATAAAGGAGACCAACAGTATTTCGTCGACGCGGCCAACCGAAACTCGGGCCTAGCTTAGCGTCGTACCTCACACCAATGCTCTCTAAACGGCCTCCACAAAACCCTCATCTCACCAACGTGTCGGACACGATACAGCCACCCAGCGCGGGCCTACACGGGCCGTACATTGTTACGCCCGCACGCCTCTTAATCCACCGTGTTCCGGCATCTAGTCGTACAACTAGCCGTCGTAGCGGGACTGGGCACCGCGCGGCCTAAACCCTGTCTCGTAGAATCGCACGTCTGCATACAACGTGTAAGAGTCCAGGGCAGCACTCAGACGCTTAAAGGAAAAACAACCGTGTTCCTGTTGCAAGTGCACTCTCCCACTTCCCTTTTAACATTCCATCCCGTCTCCCCCTCCTCCTCCCCCTCCCTCACCACCTCCTCCCCCGCACCCCCTCTGCAGCCATAACTCCCCCATTCCCCACCCTCCCCCCCACCCCCAAAGCACAAGGGTGTTGCGGTGACGGAGCCGTGAGAAGCCCTTGTATGCTCAGTTTTTTTTCCTTTTAAAAAATGAAAAGCCCTTGGATGGTTTGAGGTAACAGGAACAAGCTCCCGCACTCACGAGTACACCTCACCCCCGACGACAATGGAGCGCGCTGTTAACTCGCCTGCAAAATTAATATTTACATGTGGCTGAGTGTATGTGTGAGTGTGTGTGTGGGAGGGAGGGTTGAGGGTGGGGGTGCGAGGGGCTTAGTCCACTGCGGTAGTACCCCCCCTTACACCCATTTAAAACACAGACGGAGGCTGGGAGGGGTGGCATGAATTAAACAGCGTCCGCCAAAGGTTTCTAGGGAGCAAGGTTTTTTCTTTTTAGCCCCCCTCCCCGACGTATAAACGCGTCCGCACATCCATAGCGGGTCACAACCATGGAGGTTGTAGCCCCCCCATTAGCATAGTGCAGCGGTGGCAGGAGGGAGATAAGCCGGGGTCGGGTGGGGGGGGGGGGGGGGGCGTGAATGCAGTTCCTTTAGTTTTGTGGAACCCGTCTTTTGATTTCCTCCCCCCCTTGAATCAGCGTGCTTTCGTAAGGCTTGCTGCCTCGTAAACAGGACGGAGGATGAGGCTTTAACGAGGATGCAGCCGTACGCCTGCTACCTCTACGCGTCCTGAAGTGATTGTTTAATGCTACAGACGGTCTCCATCCTCACTCCACTTCGATATCGCTCAGCGGGAGCTTCTCTCCTCTGGTGTGGTGTATGATGTGTGTGTGTGTGTGTGTGTGTGTGTGTGTGTGTGTGTGTGTGTGTGTTTGTGTGTGTGTGTATGTCTGGGTTATGAATCACATAAAGCCTTCTCCCCCTTAGGAGGAACTTGAGTACAAATATGTGTGACACGATAAGGTACGAGGCCACTGCCGGTACTTGTGTGTTTCCAAATAAAAGCAGGGTGTTCCGCTGCCTTGAGATGTGTTGGGGGATCATTGATATGGATAGTTCTACTGGGGAGTTAAAAATGTACGAGTTCACTCTGCTTCTCTTTGTATCCTTTGGTGAATTGGGGTTAACGTCACCAAATTGGGGCAGCACAATTCTTTATGATTGTCTCAGAGAGTTGATAGAGTCAAGTGCAGTGCAGGTGAATAAAACGATGAGAAAGAAACGTGTTGTGCATGGGAAAGACAGCAGCATTAAACCACTTTCAGTGTATTGCCAGTGTGAGCTTAATTGTGTGTGTGTGTGTGTGCATGTGTGTGAGTGTGTGCATCTGTGTGGTTGTTTGTTTATGCGTGCGTGGATGTGAGTGTGTGTGGGTTTGTACGCAGACGTTTTTGTGGGGGTTTGTGTGTGTGCATGTGTCTATTTATGTGTGTGTGCGTGTGTGTGTGTGTGTGTGTGTGACTGAGTTTGTGTGCTTGTGTGTGCGCGTTCATGTGTGTGTGTGTGTGTGTTAGAGGTAAGAAGGAGGAGAGATAAAGAGGCAGCTGACACCTCGGCCGACGCAGAGCAGAGGGTGTGAATAATGCATGGGAACTGTCCCTCCTGTCTCCACATCAATCCCCCCTTATCAGAACCCCCTTTCAAAAACCCCTTTAACCACATGCTCCATCTCCCACCCTCCAGGGCAGAGCTGCCATCGTGGCCCGCCCAACCCCTCTGGCTCTGCCCCCTCCTGCTCCTCTGCCCAACTGCCTCTTTTGTTCCCTAGGATTTGGGAAGACGTTATATTACATCAAATATTCTATTTCTTTGCCAGGAGAAGGGGAGCGCTGGTTAGCTCGCATCTTTAGCGACTGCGCAATGTCTTTCAGGTGGAAGGAGAATTCTACGCGGATGCTAGCTGCTGACTTCTAACAGCTAGCTGCTCACAGGGAGGCACGCGTCGGAGGGGGGACCACCACACAGTGTGCTCACTGTGCTCACGGCGAGACCACCGTTCACCACAGGCAGGTCTCCCAGCGAGGGGAAGGGGAAGAGAGTGGGGGACGGGGATCGATTGAGGCGATGCAGGGGGCAGGTGGAGGTGGTGATGGTGTCATTAGGATGGAGACATGGAGAGAGTGCCGTGGCGGGCCAACCGACTGAAGTGACGGAAAAAACACATACTTGTTTTTTTAGTGTGTGTGTTGGTCTTTTCGTTTCAGGGGTCGCTTTGTTTTTGTGAACAAACGGGAAGCACCAAAAGAAAGGAAGAAAGAAAAGCATCCACAGTTCAGGGAGAAGTGTCCAGGTTGAGGCACACCTTCTCCTCTTTTCCTGCCACCACCACCACCACCCCCACCCCCACCACCACCTCCACCTCCACCACCACCACCACCACCACCACCACCACCACCACCACCACCCTGCCATGGCTAAATGGCTGTTGCTCAGCATGGATGAACCAGAGAAACCACGGTCCACTTCCACTTCCACTTTCACTTTCAGTTCAATCAGTTCAAGTCAGAATCTTTTTTTTTTTTTTTTTTCACTTCACCATTTTATCACAGTTAAAAGACACAAGAAATGAAACGAATCTCTACAAAGAGAACACGGAGATGTCATATGTAGAACCTTGAGCAAAAAAACCGGACCACGAAAGTAAAACATATATAAAATGTGGCCCCCTGATTGAATTGAAAATGAACTGTGTCAAGGTGGTGGTGGTGGTGGTGGTGGTGGTGGGGGCGATCACTGCTCTGACACACAGTAGGACAGCTGGAGGTTGCAGCCTTGCTACCTTGGCTACCCCCAACCCTGCTAACTACCTATGCTAAGGTCAAGAGGTCAGGGGTCAATAGGGAATTATAAAATCGCCCACTATCGTTGTTTTTGTTTGCTCTCGCTTTGCTTTTGGAGAAGTTGCTCCAAACAATGAATCACTTTCACGATTTGGTGTCTATTCAGTCTTTTGATCTAGAGGTGAAACTGGGTGTCGTAAAAAAGACAATTTGCGATTCACCTTATGAACACAAATTGAGGTAAGCAGATCTGATATGTTAATTGGATGGGAACAGTTGGGACCAACTTCTCCTGAGCAAACCCACCACCTTGCTACACACACACACACACACACACACACACACACACACACACACACACACACACACACACACACACACACACACACACACACACATGCACACGCACACACAGTACCACTAACGAAAAGGGCTCAGAATTCACAATTAAAAAGGCTAAAAGGTTCAGAATTCACAGTTGGAAGTTCAAAACACATGTGCACACATACACACGCACATATGCACATGTACACACACACACACACACACACACACACACACACACACACACACACACACACACACACACACACACACACACACACACACACACACACACACACACACACACACACACAGATAAACACATACACACAGACACACACACTCACAGACGAACACACAAACACACACACTTCCATTTCACCCTGGCTGCACTAATCTCCCTCTCTAACCATTTTCTTTTCCCTCCACCACCCATAACCCCCCAACCCCAACAACGTTGTCTAATCAGGCCATATTTCTAGCCCCCCCCCCCCCCCCTGCTCAGACGTGGCGTGGTGCTCAGACGGGCGTGGTCCTGCGGTTGGGGTCCTTGTTGTAGTCCTTAGTGAGGGTACTGCTCTGAAGAAAATCTCTCTCCGAGTTGAGCAGGCCCCCCAGGGCCGTCTTGGCGCCGCCGGCCTCGCGGGGGTTCAGCGTGTACATGGGCATCTCGGAGGCCCCGGGGCCCGTGTAGCCGCCCTTCCCCATGGGCGAGGCGTCGCGGCTGGGCACCTCGGACGAGCGCACGCTGGAGCGGCGGCGGAAGCGGTAGCGGTAGGACGGGATGCGGCCGAAGGCGGACTTCTTGATGAGCTCGGTGCGGGACTTGGCGCGCTGCTTGCGGTGCTTCTCGATGAACATGTGCACGGCGAGGACGCCCACCATCTCGGCCATGATGAAGGACAGCGCGCCGAAGTAGAAGGACCAGCCGTAGGAGTAGGACTTCTTGCTGTCGCTCTGGCCCGGGTCGCCCGAGTTGGCCGAGATGTACACGATGATGCCGATGATGTTGCTGAGGCCTGGAGAGGGTGGGGGGTGGGGGGGGGGAACACGAGTCAAACAGGGTTTGGGCTAACAGGGTTCGGGCTAACAGGGTTCGGGCTAACAGGGTTCGGGCTAACAGGGTTCGGGCTACCTTTGCACTCATGTTTGATCCAGCAGTCCTAAAGTGATCAAGGTGAAACTCTGGAGGTAGATGGACACAGAGACCGGCCTGGACGCTAAACATGTGTAACCCTGTGTAACCCTGTGTTCACACCAAACGCGACGGGGTGACAAGATCCCATACAAAGTGAACGTAGAGACGCGTATCGGGCGAAATTTTCGCGAGAGAAAACTGGCGACAAATTTTGATTTGTCGCGCCACACTTTCGCCGTCTTCTGGCGAGCGCGTTCACGTGGATTTGTGGCGCGACCAATTCGCTCGAGTTCAAATTTTTCAACTTTGACGCGAATTTCGCGTGATGACGCGTGATTACAGCCAATCAGCGTTCACTCCCTTGAGTGACGTAGCGTTCACTTCCCGCTCAAGCTCAAACTGCGATGGAAGCGGCCGTCATCCAGACGGAGCTCCTGCAGAAGACGGTGAGATTCGCCGAGCTCTGTACGGGATATCATGAACCCATAAACGACGGGCTTTCCGACGTCTCTCCCTCTTCCACAAAAGGTAAAGACATGCAATGCTCGTTATGTCGGACATGGTTGTGAAATGGAGGACCTGGTGTCAAGTTGTGGCGCGACAAATTCGACAAAACTTGCACAGCGACAGATTATGACGTGTCGCGCGACAAAACTTCGGCGACAACGCGAACGGGCGACAAATTTCGCGTTTGGTGTGAACGTAAGGTAAGGGCGGAGCGAGGTCTTGTTTCCTGTTTTGTCAGGGAGATGTTCTACCGAAAAGAAACTCATCTGAGGAGGGAGGAAGCTTTCAGGAGCATATCAGTGCTAGGAAAGGTGCACTTCCACAGTGGCTCGTCTACCCGCTGTTGGGTCGTAATCTTTACAGACACTTTGTCTATAAATGGTGGATTCGGGGCAATGATGTTGAAGCTTGTATTCCTGTGGATCAGTTTCATGTAGAACTGAAAGCGGGTTGTGTTCGTTGCTAGTTAATCACGAGCTTACAGATCCCCGGGTCCAGCAGTAAGATTGGTCGAAAATCATTACGATGCAAAAAGAAGTGAAACACCACTTTCACCCATAGTTGATCTGGTCTGCTTTCACACTTTGGTTAATTTACTTTAGAAAACTTACTCTTTAATCATTTTCCCTTCATGAAAAGGGTCTTCACTGTGCTATCCTTCATCCAGCATCCTGTTCACCTACAGAATGAACAAGTGCTGAGGCTATACCAGATTGTATTGTAATGTATTGAAAAGAGGCTACTTTCATTTGATTTGACTGATCAATTGTGTGCGTAGTAATGTAATACTTAAGCAATAGATCACGACAGGCCGTGGTATATGCTCATTATACCGCGGCTAAGGGGCGTTGTTCGGCCCGACGCGAAGCGGAGGGACGACAACCCCCTTGGAGTGGTATAATGAGCATATACCACGGACTGGAGTGATATATTGCTTTTATAAAACGGTTACCAATAACGGCAATATGAAAGTGGAATACGCAATCAATTTCAGGTACAAAAAAATAAAAAAATATCACAAATTAGCCTACCTAACTGATAAAATAGCCCCATTATGAAAAAAATAGTCCCTCCTTTCCGGGCGTTAGCTCTGCATGTCTCTTTTTCTCGCCTTTTTCTTCAGGAGCAGGTCACTCCTCAGTCCCCTCTACCATTGTTAACCCTATCCGGAGGTGAAAGTTAACCTTAAACATGTCAATTCAACGAATTTAGTCAATTTATTAACCTTGTCAAACACTTCGGCTACTTTTGCTACCTAGCCTCCTACTGTAACAGTTGGTTGTTGCCATGGAGACATTGTTGCTTGCGGAATGATATGCTGCGATAAGGCTTTTTAGAATAGTAGCCGTGGTATATGCTCAATATACCACGGTCAACAGCCAATCAGATCGCCGGATTTCACCTTTCCGTTTTATAAATCAAAGTTAACATCTGAAACACACCAACTTTCTTTGTTGCTTCTGTAAATAATTGAATCTAGAGGTTATCGAGCCAACGGTAGAAAACCACGAAGTCGGGCACACAGCCACAGAAGACCTATGAGAGGCCGGTGTTCAGTGTACAGGGGGGGGGGTTGGTGAGTCCTTGCTGGGAGGTGATTGGCTGACGCTGCCCGCTCTCATTCCACATCGTTAGTCCAGAATGCAGCGCTGCCCACGCAGTGTGGCGGAACCCGCAGAATGGCCGCCTTCTGCAATTAGGCGCGCCGTAATTAGCCGCGCTCAGCCCTCACACGATTGTGGTAAATAATCACCAATTTGGCCTCGTGGATTTACTACAACGCCCAATAGGACGCCACACATCCCACTGAACAGCAATTACTGCGCATTGTGCCCCCGTCCGCCAGGAGCAGGCGGTGGCAAAGTTTATTACGTGCTGGTGTGTGTGTGTGTGTGTGCGCGCGTGTGCGTGTGTGTGTGCCTGTGTTTGGATTACACAAGCACACACACACACACACACACACACACACACACACACACACACACACATAAACACACAGACACATTCCGTTGTTACTGTTTGGTTGGTGTGTAATAATTACGATAATATACAGCAAATTTGTTCGTTCAAATTATGGGAATTGAATAATAATAGTAAATACATTTCTGACATTCCCTGAGGACGCATGTGAAACGCATTGCTATAGCACAAATTGTACTTATTTATTTGTTGGTGTTGTGTCATGGATCTGCGTTAAGAAAGCGTAGAGTTTAGTTTTTAAATCTTCAGAATAATGAATCAACCAGGAATTAATATTTTATCCTAATTCAATCCCATCAAAAAAAACCAACAACACAAATATCTGGGCTGAAAACAGAGTCGGTAAACCGATCCCACACTCTTCCCAGACCCTCGGCGTGCACCGTCCCCCCACGCCCACCGATGGGGGACACGCCTTTCACCCCCACATCCAGGGGGCAGCCTTCTGAAGCGAGGAGCACAACGTCTGGGTGGAAATCGGATTCTGGAAATGGGACAAGGCTGAACTAAACACCGCCACACCGTGGGACTGTAGAGCAGCCGAGAGGAGAGGAGAGGAGGGGAGAGGAGAGGAGAGGAAGAGAGAGGAGAGGAGAGGAGGGAGAAGAAGAGAGGAGAGGAGGGAGGAGAGGAGAAGGAGAGGAGAGGAGGAGGAGAGGAGAGGAGAGGAGGAGAGGAGAGGAGAGGAGAGGAGAAGGAGAGGAGGAGGAGGAGAGGAGAGGAGAGGAGAGGAGAGAGAGGAGGAGAGGGAGGAGGGAGGAGGGAGAGGAGGGGAGAGGAGAGGAGAGGAGAGGAGAGGAGAGGAGAGGAGAGGAGAGGGGAGGGAGGGGAGAGAGGGAGAAGGAGAGGGGGAGGGAGAGGGAGAGGAGGAAGGGAGGGGAGGAAGAGGGAGAGGAGAGGGAGAGGAGAGGAGAGGAGAGGAGAGAGAGGAGAGAGGGAGGAGGAGAGGGGAGAGGAGGGGAGAGGAGGAGAGGGGAGGAGGGAGAGGGAGAGGGAAGGAGGAGAGGAGAGGAGAGGAGAGGAGAGGAGAGGAGAGGAGAGGAGGAGAGGGAAGAGGAGAGGAGAGAGAGAGGAGAGGAGAGAGGAGAGGAGAGGAGAGAGGGGGGAGGAGAGAGGGAGAGGGAGAGGAGGAGGAGAGAGGAGAGGAGAGGAAGGAGGAGAGGGAAGAGAGAGAGGAAGAGGAGAGGAGGAGAGAGGAGAGGGGAGAGAGAAGAGGAGGAGGAGGAGGAGAGGAGGGGGAGAGGAGAGAGGGGGGAGAGGAGAGGAGAGGAGAGGAGAGGAGGGTACCTGCAGAGACGAAGAAGATGCCGGCGCTGAGGATGACGTTGTGGCGACTGCGGTAGAACTCGCTGGCGGCCACACACAGCCCCCCCAGGAACAGCAGGCCCACGCTCATGATGGGGAAGATACTGGAGGCCCGCACAGCCCCTGGAGACACACACACACACACACACACACACACACACACACACACACACACACACACACACACACACACACACACACACACACACACACACACACACACACACACACACACACACACACACACACGGTTAGGTTTTATGGTTCAGGATAAGACACACATCGCTCCTCTACTGGCAGCAGTATCGTCTTTAACCCAACATTTGTTTTGTCTTACGTATGGCACAATTGACTTTTCTTCTGGCTTTCCTCCTCTTTAGTTTATTGCTAAACATTGGTTCTCTTTGCTGTTTGTAAAAAAACAAATAATTGAATCAGGTGAAATGCTGTATCAAGACAAGCAAGTCAGGAATAAGCAGATTGCATAAATGCACTGTTTATTTAAAATAATAATGATAAAGGAGACTTATGGCGCATTTCCACTAGCACGGCTCGGCTCGGTACGGCTCGGCTCGGCGCGCTATTTGCGTGTTTCCACTAGCACGCAGTACCTGCAACGGGTACATTTTTGGTATCACCTCAGCCCTGGTTCCAAGCGAGCCGAAGCGTTACTAAAACGTGACGTCAGCCGACTGCCTTCCACTGATTGGCCGATGAGTGTCGTCACTGGAAGCGTCATAACCGCGCGACTTTTCAATAGTGTTTTGTCTCGCGGCCCGGAGTCTTCTCTGGCTCTCTTCTCTTGCCTTCTGTGCGACAAAAAGCCACAGGGTGAGCAGCAACACGATCGCCTCCATGTCCTCCATGCTGTCCTCCTCTGATGTTGTTGTTGTTGTTGTTGTTGTTCTGTCTTCTGGTCTTCTGGATTTGTACGTTGCTCGGCACCGTGTGTAAATGACGTCACAGCGGTTTCGCGCAGCCGTGTTATGACGACCCCGCCCACGTCGAGGAGGCACCAGTTGTAATGGAAACACAACCAAACCGAGCCGAGCCGAGCCGTATCGAGCCGAGCCGTATCGAGCCGAGCCGTGCTAGTGGAAATGCGGCATTATAGAGCCCTTTTCTCAAAGCGGCTCAAAGACGCTTTACATTGAGGGGTGTCGGTGGTGCAACACAAGACAGAGAGCAATAACCCCCAGCGCTGGGTTCACGGGGGGGCTGAGAGGGGGCAGCAGAGGACAGACGGGGTCTCGACCGTAAAGAGTCTCTGCTCTTGAGCCTGACTTGGTGGGAGACAGGCAGCCAGCGGGGGTCCTTCAGACCAGGGGCGTCGTGGTGCCAGGACTCGGGGTGAGCCAGGACTCGGGCGAGGGCCGTCCGGACCAGTGGGACCCGGTTATTGATCAGTGGAACCAGCGCTGACGCAGTATAGGAGTGAGCCGAGGTTGCCGGGGTTGCCGGGGAGGAGGGGGAGACAGGGGTGCCCCCCAATGGGGGTTTTGCTGAGGGTGGATTTTGAGGCAAGGAGAAGGGGTTCAGTTTTGTCAATGTAGACTTTGAGGATACCTACCATCGCTCCTCTTTTGTTCAGTTAAATGTAAAACAAACGTATAACTCTCCTTCTGCGGTCAAACCCTGAATGTCGGTAAGAATGTATAAACACAAATACTATATACTGTATATATATAAACTTTACTCTCTCTTACTTAGTTGAGAGAAAGAGAAGTTGGAAAGTACTCCCAAGAGTTAAGTCGCACATAACTTAGATTACTATACTGGTGCAATTATCAAAAAATATGAACTGTTCACCTCTTTTTACTAGCGGTGAATAATAAATAGGTCTGCATTAGGCCTTGATGTGGTCCTAAGAACACAATCCAAGCAGGTCGAGCACAGGACTCAGAGTGCTCCTCTACATACATCCCAGTAGCTCTATGTTCCTCAAAGTCAGAGTCCCTCTGGTATAGAAATAAAGTGTACAGCGTCCTGCCCCCCGCCAAAGCACTTCTGTGTGAAACTCTGCATCGTGTACGAGTCGACGTTTTAAAATGACTGCTTCATTCGGGATATTCATTAGGGGGTTAAAAGCCTGCAGACTGGTTTTAAGATAAAGAGGATGTACTTAATCCTCTCTGTGTGTGTGTGTGTGTGTGTGTGTGTGTGTGTGTGTGTGTGTGTGTGTGTGTGTGTGTGTGTGTGTGTGTGTGTGTGTGTGTGTGTGTGTGTGTGTGTGTGTGTGTGTGTGTTTGCGCGTGCGTCTCTGTGTATGGGAGTGGTTTGAAGACAGGAGCATCGAGTGAAGCCAGTCAGTGCAAATGAGGGTTCTTTGACCTTTGAACTGCATATTAGATATGGAATAGATGAGCAGTAATGTCTCTATAGATATGTGCGGGAGGTAACAGGGCCCGACCTACGGACCCCAAAGGAAGTCCATCAGGGGGGCTCAGTGCCCCCAGCCCCATACCGTAAGCATATAAGCTTGGATTGCTATGTGACTAAATCTACCGTAATCCATTCATTAAATAAGAAGACTATTATGCAAAAAGGTGCTAATTTAACCTTAACGAGCCCAGCTGAGCTCATTAACTCCAGGGTGGGGCTGACGTCCTCTCAGGTGCGTGAGGGTGTGAGATGATGGGCAGAGTTCACGTCGAGTTCTCGGTGTGTTGTTGTTTGTTAAAGACTTTGGCGGAGGTGCCGTATAGGATGCTGTGGTGGCTGTTGGAAGACAGTGGAGCCATCGATACTGTCTGGATGGTGAGGCATTGTCCAAACTGCTATGCACACATCTTTTGTTAGAGTACTGAGGTGGAGCGAGTGGTCTGGCAACCAAGAGGTTGCTGGTTCAATCCCCCACCTCTCCTTGCTAGGTTTGGATGTCTCTATGAGCAACACAACTAAACTGTACTGCTCCTGACAAGCTGGCTGTTGCCTTGCGTGATTGACTGCCGTCTGCGTATAAATGGGTGAAGGTGAGTTGGTGATCGTACAGTGGTTTGACGGGCC
This sequence comes from Melanogrammus aeglefinus, assembly GCA_900291075.1. Lineage (NCBI taxonomy): Eukaryota > Metazoa > Chordata > Actinopteri > Gadiformes > Gadidae > Melanogrammus > Melanogrammus aeglefinus. The sequence goes on from OLKM01000917.1 coordinate 122,571, forward strand.
ACAGTAGCTACTTTATAGCTTATGTTTGGTTTTTAAACTGACAGCAGCGACGGCCAGTGTGCCGTGGTGTGGCCGAGGGTTAAATCCCGCCTCCACGTCTCCAACAGCCCCCTGGGCTCCATCAAATGCCGGTCAGTAGGTCCAGGCTTCCCATTGGCTTGAGAGCTTTGCGTTCCGATTGGCCGCCTCTGGGGATGCTGCCCTGCGTTCAGTCGAGCGGCGAACGAATACAAGCTTGGTCCTTTCTTTCTTTTCTGTCGCCATGCCGCTGTATCTGCATGTTGCATTGTGGGACACGGTGTAGGACAAGTCTGGTAGCTGAAGCACCTCCCAGCTCCTTTCACCCGCTCTCCTTCAGTGTATCAGTTGTCTTTGTCTCTTGACCTATGTCCTACAGCTCCCACGGTGGTTGGGTTTAGGGTGGGGGTGGTGGTGGTGGTGGTGGTGGTGGTGGTGGTGGTGGTGGTGGTGGGCGGGGCTTTGGCCTCTTCCTCTCAGATTGTTTATTTGCGACGGCAGCTCTTCCACGGCGATCATCTCCAATCTCGCTCCCCCTCCGTCTCTCTTATCACTCTTACTCCGGCTGCTGCTCTCGCGTGTGCTGATGGAACACGTTTCATCCCCTTTCATGTGCTCCTCTCTCCGTCATGCCGCCGCCAGAGATTTGCTTGGTGCAGCATGTCACAGACACCACACGCGCCCGCACACACACTCACACACAAACACACACAAACACACGGCGATGGGTCCATTGGCTGACATTTATTTGCAATATAAGTCACGATAGCAGTTGCGCTACGATGATGAGTGGGAGACGAGCAGAAAAGGATACAAACAGCTCGGTCCATGTGCTGTTATTTTTCCGTCTCGTAAGTTGCCATAGAAACATCTGAAACAACGGTTTGTGCACTGTGGTTGTTTCGGATCAGGTAATGATCCATGTCATCTTTGTGATTGCCATCATTTTCTGGCCAAGAACGTTTTACATTGTATTATATATATATAGTTTGTATTACGTGCGCTACACAAATTCTGCCTGATTCCAACAACATTTTTCGTCCATACCCTGTATCATGTGACATGGTCTAAAGTGGTGAGGTTCGAATGTGTTGCGGTCAAACGTGTCACGTGTACACTGCCCTGTCTCCAACAATGCGATTAAATGGCGCAAAAAAGGGCCCAACTAGACATGGCTGAGAATTGTAAAAGAGCATCGAGACAAATGTTGTGTTGTTGCATCCTGGCATTGAAGATCAAGTATTTGCTGGTGATTGCTGCAGTCGCTTGTTTTTCCTCATTGCCCGATGCTGTTTTTCCATTAGCACCTTTGGCCTTGTCGAGTCAGAACGCGCCACTATGATTTTGTGTTTGGGCCCCCGGGTTTAAGCGCACAGAGCTGTACTGAGCCGTGCCCGGCGTGGGCCAGAGTGAGCCCTCTGAGCAGGCTGCGGTGACGTCAACCCTGGTGGCCAGAAGTTGGCTCTCAAATGGTTCAGGCAGAGTATGGCCAGAGTCCTCAACAGCGTGATTGTTTATTATTTGTTAGTTCCTGAAACCATATAAGTGTAATTAATAAGGGTAATAAATGTTTAGAGCAGTCTGACGATATTCTCTGGCAAAACAGAAGTTGAACAGCCTGTTAAATTTGACAGATTTCTTTCAGATTAGTCTTGGTTTAAAGAGTGGACGTTATATGGACAATATTCCATACTATTCTACCGCTGATATTGATATTCAATGCGTTTGTTTCCTCATATAAAGGACATTATGTGGCACTACGGAAAATATCTGTTAAACATTGTCCAGTGTGTAAACAAGACTAATCTGAAAAAGATTAGGTCTCAATAAAATATTAAGATTAAGAAATAAAAAAAAGGGGAACCGTCCAACTGAATCATGACGGGTATCTTTGTGTATGTTCTGTCAGTCTGAAACAACCCCCAACATATTAAAAGTCTCATAAACAAATCAATCCGATTTTACGGTAGGCTATAAGATACAACCACATGGGCGATAAAAAAGCTGTGTGTGCTGAGTCATCGACTCAAGACAAGGAGCTCATCAGTGAGGGACGCGTCCTCCAGCAGGTAGCGCTGTCGAAGCGGAGACGCAAACCCCAGCCGCACTGGGCTGACACGGCGTCTGACCACAGCGAGCCCGGCCAGTATAGCCAGTAAACCTGATACTGGTATTACTCAACTCTTCATTCCAAGTACTGTTTAGTGCTTGGTTTCCTCTCAATCCTTCGTTGGTGTGGTTCAGGGGACTCCACTGGTAGTACCATTGGGAGGCTTCCTGCTTTCACCAGAAACATGGGAAGCACCTTGAGTCAGACATCTTGCCGTCTTGCTGTTACGTCGCACGGGAAGAGAGGTTTGTGCGTACTGCTTGTAGAGCTTCAGCATCAGAGGAACCACAACCGACAGACCCCGGGAAAGGCTTTTCCTCTTAGGGAAGGGGAGACGTGCACTCTAAAGACTGGCTGTGTTGTTCAGCGGGGCCAATGGGAGGACACAAACAAGCAGCACATCGCAAACATTAGCGTCACTTATGTCAATGTCCTGCACTTCTGCTGGGTCTTCACCATGCTCTGTGTACTCACTGGTCCTAGTGGACTCGTTTGTGTGTGTGTGTGTGTGTGTGTGTGTGTGTGTGTGTGTGTGTGTGTGTGTGTGTGTGTGTGTGTGTGTGTGTGTGTGTGTGTGTGTGTGTGTGTGTGTGTGTGTGTGTGTGTGTGTGTGTGTGTGTGTGTGTGTGTATGTGTTCATGTTAGTGTGTGCTGCTGTGTGTGTTCATGTGAGTGTGTGTTGGTGTGTATGCGTGTCAGTGTGTGTTAGTGTGTGTGAAAGTGTGTGTGTCTTCATGTTAGTGTGTGTTGACGTGTGAGTTATTGTGTGTTTGTGTGTGTGTGTCTGTTTGTCCATATGAGTGTGCGGTAGTGTGTGTGTGTGTGTGTGTGTGTGTGTGTGTGTGTGTTCATGTTGATGTGTGTGTATGTCTGTTTGTCCATGTGAGTGTGCGGTAGTGTGTGTGTGTGTGTGTGTGTGTGTGTGTGTGTGTGTGTGTGTGTGTGTGTGTGTGTGTGTGTGTGTGTGTGTGTGTGTGTGTGTGTGTGTGTGTTAATGTGTGTGTGTGTGTCATGTCTGTTTGTGTCCATGTGAGTGTGCGGTAGTGTGTGTGTGTGTGTGTGTTGTGTGTGTGTGTGTGTGTGTGTGTGTGTGTGTGTGTGTGTGTGTGTGTGTGTGTGGTATACTCACGTAGGAGGTACTCCGCAGCGTCGGCCTCATAGTCTGCGTCCTCCGGAAAGTGATCGATCTTCTTACACACACCTCGGAACGTCCCTGTAGCCAGAACACACACAGTTAACAGTTAACAGACTGCAGTGTCAGACGCACACACACACACACACACACACACACACACACACACACACACACACACACACACACACACACACACACACACACACACACACACACACACACACACACACACACACACACACACCGTCAACAGACTGAATCAGATACACACACATACACGCACATCTACGCTTGCACACAAACAAAAACACACCACACAAATACACACACACACACATTATTACATAATTATCCAGTGGGTAGAGCATGAGTGTTAATATATACATATCATGTCATATCATATCGCTTGATGACCACATATGACTTCACTGTGAAAGACTAATCCAAAAATGTATTGATTGATTGATCATTATATTTGTCTTCAAAATGGCAGACAGTGGCCCCAATTCAAGGGCATTTGCGAAAAGGCAACAAGAAGTTAGCATTAGTTGAAAACATCACTTGCAACAGGCGCACAGATTTAACTAAATGTGTTGGTACTTCCACGTAAAGACACGTCAACATCTGTCGTTATCAGGCTGCATTTCTCTTTTTGTTCACACGCACACACATATACGCACACACACACGCGCACACACACACACACATGCGCACACGCGCACACACACACACACACACACACACACACACACACACACACACACACACACACACACACACACACACACACACACACTCATAAACAGCACATTTACTGTTAGGCAACCATGTTGTTGCTGTAAAACGTGCTGCAGATGTAACAGTGTGAGGAGCATAGGGCGAGGAATGATGCTGCCAAAGAAAGATGAAAACAAGAGGGGGCGAAGGGGGGAGGAGAGGGAGAACAGAGAGAGATTGGAAAGGAGGAAGAGAGAGAGAGAGAGGGAGAGAGAGGGTTGGTGGTGTGAATGCCTGCAGGCTGTGTGTGGGAAAACACAAATGAAAGCCTTATCACAGACATACACACACTCTATCTCTCTCCCTCTCTTCCTCCCTCTCTTCCTCACCCTCTTTCTCTCTCTCTGTCTCTATCACACACACACACACACAGACACACACACACACACACACACACACACACACACACACACACACACACACACACACACACACACACACACACACACACACACACACACACACATACACACACACACGCTCACAATACGAACATGCTCAGAAAAGAATATACAAACACACAGCTGCACACACACATCTAATGGCTAACTCACAACTATTGAATTAAATCATGTAAACATCGTGCAAGGAAGCTCATTAAAGGGTTACATGGATACCATCAATCTTCTACGGTCTTGGGCTTGTGTGTGTGTGTGTGTGTGTGTGTGTGTGTGTGTGTGTGTGTGTGTGTGTGTGTGTGTGTGTGTGTGTGTGTGTGTGTGTGTGTGTGCATGCCTGTTTGTTACTATGTGTGTGCTTATTACTGTAATATGTGTTGTATTTATGTTACAATTCATATGTGTGCGCAAGAGAGGGAGGCGAGAGAGAGAGAGAGGGAGAGAGAGAGAGAGAGAGAGAGAGAGAGAGAGAGGGGACGGGAGAGAGAGAGAGAGGAGAGAGAGAGAGAGAGTGAGGGAGGGAGGGAGAGAGAAAGAGAGGGAGGGAGAGAGAGAGAGAGAGAGAGAGAGAGAGAGAGAGAGAGAGAGAGAGAGAGAGAGAGAGAGAGAGAGAGAGAGAGAGACAGAGAGAGAGACAGAGACAGAGACAGAGAGAGAGAGAGAGAGAGAGAGAGAGAGAATAGGGAAAACACTGTGCGTTACCATATTGCATATTGAGTGTGTGAGTCTCCTTGCGTGCGGCCCATATGTTTGCTACGTGAGTCAGTGGCAGAGTATGTTTGAGTCGGTATTTGTGTTTGTATGTTGGGCTGCTCTTTAGTATTGGCAGAGATAAGCCCCCCCATTCCTCTGCTCTGTTTACACATAAACGAAACCCCCAAACGACACACACACACAATTCATAAACGTGGTTTTCCGACAGTAAACGTTGCGCGGACGTGTGAGAGCATGTGTATGCGTGCGAGTGCGTGGGGGATATTTGCCAAAATAAGTCCATTAACAAATCAGTCCATTCAGTCCAAACACACACACACTGATTTGCTCCCCAGGAGCCATCACACATCACGACAAAGGCAGGGGTCCTCTCTTCATCGGGACCAGAGGGGGCCAGCCGTTCCATTAGCGCGTCATTCACCCCGGATCAACACGGGGGAACGCGTGGGGAAGGGGGGGCGTCCCGGCAACGCGGGGCACGTTTGCGCAACACTGAATGTGTCGTCACTCAGAGAGGACGGTTTTGGAACGGGATGGATGACGTGACGTACGACTCTGCCCAGTCGCCCCCCGGAGTAGGTTAGGTGTTAGGAGATGGAAGGAGATGTGAGAGGATGTTTGGAGATGTTGGGGAAGTTAGGAGATGTGAGAGGAAGATAGATAGATAGATAGTATATATATAAATATATATATAGAGAGAGAGAGAGAGAGAGAGAGAGAGAGAGAGAGAGAGAGAGAGAGAGAGAGAGGTATAAATAATAAGTAAATGGCAAGGCCACCGAGAAGAGAAGAGAAAGAAACCAAATAGGAATAAAGATGTTATTCCCACAAGTGAGAGTTCCACCAAGCAGCTCTCTCATTATGATTTAAACATGGCCGTCCCATTCCCTCTCTCTCTCTC